>PVJN01021460.1:0-34258 GCA_004026805.1 Lasiurus borealis | reverse complement strand
TGGGTGGGTGGAAAACTAAGAAAGGGAAGGGAGTTAGGAACAAGATGAAACAAAAATTATGAATGGAAACCATTTTCTTTTAAGGGGCTCTCAAGGGAAGCCTCTCCCTCCCCCAACTAGTTTTGACTTGTTTGACACAATAACTGGGATTTCCGTTCTCAGGTAGGAGTACTCCAAGTAAGAAAGTTGCTCGTGCATTTGTATTTTATGGATTTGTGTGATATGTCCAATGAATTGAGTTAATTCATTCTTTAATTTAACTGGCAAGATGTAATGGTTCACATTGAAAGCATGAATAACCATTCTGTTTCTTGAATGACTCCAGTTTAATGCCTCCTGATGTCAATGTATTTTGCCCAGGGTTAAACTTGCTATATGAATTATTCACTGCTTGATGGAATGAATGGGGCCATGTTTGCCCATAGAATGTTTGCTTTGGTTATCTGATACGATGGGGCACAGTGGATGCCTACAAAGGACAATGGGTAATTTAGAATGTGGTTCCAGGACTCAGCCACTGCAGTTAAGATCTTTATAGAAAGCATAGCACCTTTTTGTTTTGCTCCACACATCATGATGGCTTCAGTGAACCAAGAAACTCTTTCTTGCCCTTTAAAAAAAGATAGATCTAAATATGGGTCTGCAGTGGGCACTTTTTTCTCTGGTTAAATCTTGGTTAACAGAGGTTAGAAGGCAGTGGGTGATGGAAATACATGTAAGAAGAATTTAAAACAAATAAGGAAATTACTAATTTTCATTATGGTGCTCACACTTATGTGAAATCAAATATTTTTGGTGAAAGAGAAACAATTAAGTGTCTAATAATAAGGAATCTGAGCTTTGATTTTAGAGTAAAGGAGATTCAGACCCCTCTATCTTAAGAGCATTTGGGGTGCGTTATCTCCCTGGCTACAGTGCCCAACTTTGCCATTGAAATTATTTAATAAGAATGATTTATAATCTAGAAAGACAGTTAATATAACTTAGTGGGAGCTGATAAATGAGCCACCGAGCTTACTTATACAAATAAGTGGGGCATTAATCTTAACTTTGAATTTCCCCACTGGGTTCTCTCTATAACCATTTGTGATATTGTGAGTGACAGGAAGAAATGATTGGCAAGTTTTAATGACTGGAAAAAGTTTTCTATTGTCGTTAAACTTTGCAAACAAGACAAATAAGCCTTGAGTGTGAAATACAGATTAAACTAGCTTCCATCCTTTCAATGTTTACAATTTAATATGGGCAACTTGGCACATGCATTCAAAAGCCACCTGAGACAAAGCTGAAAACTCAGCCAGGCTCTGAGTATCTGCAACGGAGCTGGGTAACTCCAGCAGGGTCTTGGTGGCATCTGTTTCCTAATTATAATTCCACTGGAGAGAGTGCTCACCCCTGGTTCAAACAACTCTGGCCAAGAGAAATACAACATGGCTGCAGGTTCCTGTGTCTATTTTGGATAAAGAGTTAATTCTCAAAGAAGAGAAATCAAGGAAGACCTGAGAAAACACTTATGATAGGCTGGATAACCCCCACCACACCACCACCACAAAAAAGGGATTTCTCCCTCCACCATCCTCCTTTAAAGATATTCACATCCTGATTCCTGAAACCTTGGATATTATTTTACATGATAAAAGGGACTTGCAGATGTGATTGAATTAAGGATCTTGAGATGGGGAATTTATCTTGCATTATCTCAATGAGCCCTAACTGTAATCACAAAGGCTCTTATACAAGGTAGCCAAGAAGGTCAAGGAGTAAGTAGGAGAAGTGATAACAGAAGTAAAAGGTCAGAGTGATTGAAAGGAGGAGTCCTGAGCCAAGGCATGCAGGCATCCTCCATAAGCTAGAAAAGGCAAGGAATCAGGTTTTTGCCCTAGAGCCTCCAGAAGGAGCCATTTTGGCCCACACTCTGACTGTAGCCTCATGAACTGATCGACTTGTGGCCTCCATAGCTGCAAGAGAATAAATTTGTGTTCTTCTAAACCACTACATATGTGGTAATTTGTAACAGCAGCCATAGGAAACGAATCCAACACCCACAAGTCCTGACTTCATCAGGCTTATTGTTATCTCGATGCTCCTCATCCCCACTCCCAGCATCAGTTTTAAAGCCTAATGTCATCGTGTTATCCTAGAAAATCTTAGTAGTTCACTGTCAAATAACTGATGAAATATAGACCATCACGTCACTTCCTCTGAATCCAAAGACGCACTGTGATTATGGAAATGCTGGACTCAATAGGAAGGTCTATGTTTCCAAAAGGAAGTGCAGCCTTCTACTTTACACATGGTAAGGCTCTAGTAACTGTTGATAGCAGGATACCAGTAAACACATAAATGAAGGGACACAGAAAAAAAGCCACTGAAAACTGACAACTCAAGGGTTTCTGTTTCCATGTTAAATGAGTCTCAGTGCTACATTTAGGGTAAGAAGTAAATAGGCACAAAGAACTTGTAATAAAATAAAATAAAAAAACCTATGTAATGTTATTAATTAATGTCACCCTAATACACCAATGAACTCAATAAAAATTCAATAAAAGAATTTTAATTAAAGAAAAAAAAAGAAGTAAATGGGCAAATCAATCTCCAGATACAAAGGTTGTTTTCACTTGAGTCTAATAAAAATGCTCAAGGAAAACTTGATTTTGTCCTCCAAAATAACTCTTTGAACTTGTATTGGATATGTCTGTAAAAGACATGTTTTCTTTTACTTATTTACCCCTGCATTAGTATCAACTAGAGCACGTGTCACTATAAAAACTCACCTTTTAGGGGAAAGCACGTTAGGTTCATTACGATTTAATTTTCCTGGTCCTATTAGGACAGCCTGAGACCCAGTGTTGGGTTTTTTTATTCTCGGCTATTTTTTTTTCATTTATTATTTTTGGAAAAGGGAATTAGCCCCTTTTTAAAAGGAGGTAAAAATTAGGTGATTACTAAACACTAAGTCTCCTGACAAATTGCAGGCTTTTTCTGGTCTTCATTCTCCTTCAATAATATCTCTAATACTTGACATAGCTGATCCCTCTATCTGTCTTAAAACTCTCTCTTCTTTTATTTCTGTGACTTTGCTCTTTCCTGATTTCTCTCACCTGCCCAGTGGTCCATGCATCATCTCCTTTTCCACAGCTTTCTTTTTAAATGTAGGCATTTCCCTAGTCCAAATCTTACTTCCTACTCTCTTTCTTCTCAGGGGTCACTTCTATTTTGATGACAACTCAAGATCCTTCTTTCATCCTGATCTCCAATCCAGTATTTACAACCAACCATCAGACAATGCTACTCAGGTAGTTCATCACCTCTCATACATTTGCAACCTTCAACATATACCAGGGGCTTTTCTGCCCTAGAGTCCTTGCACATGCTGTTCATTATGTCTGATGTTTTTCCTTTGTCTCCAAATCACAATTTACATGTCACTACCTTATGGAATGATCCTCTGAACACCAAGACTAGATTAAGCCCACTAGATTAGGCTCTCTTAGCACCTAGAGGGGAGTGGGGAATCCCTTTTTGAATGAGAAAAATATGAAATAAAAACTGGTCTCCCTATAAGAAAGAGATCAGCTTCAACTAAGGAAAAATTATGAAGTATGTCATTTGGGACAAAAATTTTTGGATTTTAGAAACAATGCTGTACAATACTTCAGAGCAGCTGAGTTTATAATGCAGTGAATTAAACCACAGCTTTGGTTAGGTGACTCACTGACTAAGCAAAGGTCCTCTGTTTCATCAAATGTGACATGTTTTGTGCTCCAGCATCCAAAGTTGTTATGTAATTTTAAGACAGAGCTTATCTTTACCCATTTGACATTTAAACATCAATTTTTAGATAATTATGGCAAATCATAAATCATAGCTAGTGCAGAAGACACTTCATGAATTGTACCTATTGTTAACCACATTAGACTTAACTGAACTTAAAATGAACTTATTCCCCTCCTATAGTTCCCTTCTTTATTCTGTCACAATAGGTGATTTTTGTAAAAAACAAACAAACAAAACACACACACACACACACAACAAACAACTCTCTTGTAATAAAATTCACATATCATACAATTGAGTGATTTAAAGTATGCAATTCAGTGGCTTTGAATATATTCATGGAGTTGTGTGACCATCACCTCAATCAATTTTAGAACATTTTCATCCCACTGATAAGAAACTGTATTCCTTAATCTTCCCAAACTCCAGTCCTAAGCAATCACTAGTCGACTTCTGTATTGTTGGGTTTACCTATTCTGGACACTTCATAAAAATGAAATTACACAAAATGTGATACTAAGTTACTTACTTCTTTCACTAAGCATGTTTTCAAAGTTGTATGATTGAATGATATTCCACTGTATGGATATACTACTTTTTATTTACCTTATTTATCAATTAATGGACTTCTCTGTTGGTTCCATTTTTTGGTTCTTGTGAATAATGCTGCTATGACTATAGGATGATCTCTGAGCTCTGTGAACTACTGCCTCATATTTCTCCTCTCCACAATCATTTAAAATTAAAAGGTGCAGAAAGGTGGGAGGGAGAAACCAAGATGGCAGCATAGGTGAACACCTAAAGTGCTGCCTCTCACAACAATTTCAAAATTACAGCTAAAAGACAGAAAGGACTTCATCCAGAACCACAGGAAAGCTGGCTGAGTTAAAATTCTACAACTAGAAGGAAAGAGAGGAAACCCAGAGGAGCTGCCAAAAAGCTGAGCAAGAGGAAGACAGAACCTCCCAAATGTGCTGAAATCCAGTTCAAACTGCACTGAATCCCAGTTTTGGGTGAGACCCTGGGGATCCAGACTCATACTGATCCCCAGAGCACATGAAAACTCAAGGGAGCTGAAAAGGCAGAGGTCTGGAGGAGCGTGAGCGCAAGTATGCACAGAGAGGGCTGCAACAATTACGAAGGGACACTAAAACCCAGGAGCTGTGAAGGGCAGGACTGATGGGAAGCCAAGGCTGTCAGCTCAGGCCTGAAATTCCACCCCATCCAAGCTGAACACAGAGGCTTTTGCAATCTTGCAAGTCTTCTATCATAAGGCTGATTCCAGTACAGAAGTTCTCCTGGTATAGACACAGCTGATCCCCACAACAAATTAGCTTGGAGGTCAATTCCCCCCAGTGATACCAACAACAATTAAGACTTAACTACAACAAGCCTGTACACACAGTCCACAAAGAGGTGCACCAAGAGAGTCCACCTCAGGTAACTGGAGAGGTGGTGCTACTGGGCCATATAGGACAACTAGCACACAAAGCTACTCTACCAACTCAGGGAAGCAGCAAAAGCAAGGAGACAAAGGAACAGATCACAAACTAAAGAAGTGGAGGAAAACAAAATTACTGGATATAGAGTTCAAAACCACGTTTATAAGGTTTTTCAAGAATTTCCTAGAAAAGATGGATAAATTTAGCGAGACCCAAGAGAAGATAAAAAAGGACCAACTAGAAATTAAACATACACTGACTGAAATAAAAAAACATTATACAGAGACCTAACAGCAGATTAGAGGAATGCAAGAATCAAGTCAAAGCTTTGAAATACAAAGAAGCAGAAAACACTCCAATGGAAAAGCAAAAAGAATCCAAAAATATGAAGATAATGTAAGGAGCCTCTGGGACAACTTTAAACATACCAACATCAGAATTATGGAAGTGCCAGAAGAAGAGAGAGAGAGCAAGATACTGAAAACCTACTTGAAGAAATAATGACTGAAAACTTCTCCCACCTGGTGAAAGAAATAGACTTACAAGTCCAAGAAGCACACAGAACCCCCAAACAAAAGGAATCCAAAGAGGACCACACCAAAACACATCATAATTAAAATGCCAAGAGCAAAAGACAAAGAGATAATATTAAAAGCAGCAAGAGAAAAACAGTTCATTACCTACAAGGGAGCACTCATATGGATTGTAAGCTGATTTCTCAACAGAAACTATGCAGGCCAGATGGGAGTGGCAAGAAATATTCAAAGTGATGAATATCAAGAACCTACAATCAACATTACTCTACCCAGCAAATCTATCATTCAGAATTGAAGGGCAGATAAAGAGCTTCACAGATAAAAAGTTAAAGGTGTTCATCACCACCAAACCAGTATTTTATGAAATGCTGAAAGGTACTCTTTAAGAAGAGGAAGAAGGAGAAAAAGGTAAAGATAAAAATTATGAACAAATACATATCTATCAAGTGAATCTGAAAATCAAGGGAATTAAAAATATGATGAAGAGAATAAACTGGTGAATATAATAGAATCAGGGGCATAGAAAGGGAGTGGACTGACAATTCTCAGGGCAAAAGGGGTGAGAGGGGGTGCAGGGAGGACAGAGGGAGGGGTGGGAGCCTGGTGAATGGGAGTTATGGGGGGAAAAAGAGGAACAATTGTAATAATCTGAACAATAAAGATGTATTAAATCAAAAAATAAATAAATAAAAAATAAAAGTAAAAGGTGGCTTCATAATTTCTAAATCTGAAATGACAACACAAACATTATTTTCTGAGAACCCTGCAAAATTTATTATGCCTATTCCTATCTAGTAAACTACATGTAATTATTTATGTAATAACAGAAGCCTAATGCACAAAATTCCAGCCATGATGGTTGCCCTTAGCCCTCGTAGCTGTGGCAGCTGCCCTCGGCCCTCACAGTCTGGATGGTTGTCTGGAAGGACGTCCAGAAGGTCATTCAGCTGTCTGGTCTAATTAGAATATTATGCTTTTAGTGTTGTAGATTGTCCTTCCCCTCCACCTATGAGCTCCATGAGGATGAGAATTATGTCAAGTTTTTTTCTCCAGGTCTCCCTGAAACCTTTCTAAGTGATTGCCATGTATTAAATATTTCTTGACTGACTAATTTGGCATTACTGCTGTTCCATAACTTGAAATCAGAGTTGTCTTTGACTCCTCTTTTTTACTTCTTCTTCTGCACCTGATTAGTCAGCAATTCTTTGGAAACCTTTTTGAAAATAATTCTCAATATTTATGTGTCCATTTCTTTCTCCCTTTCCATTCTAGATACTTGGCTTCCCTGCCTTCCTTCTCTCCTAGTTCTAAGATACGGTGCAGAGAGTTTTCAAAGCAATCTCACACAAACCAATTACATCATTTCACTTTCCTCTTTATGAACTCACATTGACCACAGACGAGAAGCCCTCAAACCAGAGATGAAAGATTTCTATAACACGATTCCTTATATTATGAGGCAAGTAGCTGCTTCAGTTGTTTTCTAGCATTTAACCACTCCTTTTTATGAAGAGATAGGCTCTACCTATCTAGCCTGTTGGTGTATTGGACCCGGATAAACTGCTTAACAGTGCCTAGAAAGACAAATACTAGTAATCTGAAGCATTTTTATGGCCAGGTCTCACCGACCAATACAAAGATATATTTGACTCACTAAATTCAAATCAGTATATTCCACACCAAAACATATTTTCCTTAATCTTTCTGTCTTCTTTCCAAAGGTGAGTTACTCATCGCAACATTCTAGAGGAAATTCCCTATATTTAGAAACTCCCTGTTTTCTGGTCACAGAAAGATCATAAACAGATCATTACTAAATCTTCCACATACTTATACCTTCTTAGCATTTGCTTTGGCAAAAACATGGAGGAAAGTATGATTTTTTTTTTTCTTAAAGAATTTCTCTCCCCAGTCACTTAAGCCAGAAATGTTTGTTTTTGTCAGGTGAATAAGACATTTGGGTTGGAGATGACATTCTCATCCCAAGAGGAATGTCGGGATAGTCACAGATAATTGTTTAATTGACTTCCATAGGGCTTTGGCTTTGTTAATTATACCAGTTTTTGCTTTGTTTTATAGCGCATACTACTTTGGGGTCTGAGCTGAAATGTTTGGGACAATAGCAGAGAATTGTAACAGTAACTGTTACCCAAAAAAGGCTATGGTCCAGACAGCATGGTTCAGTGGTTGAGTGTGGACCCATGAACCAGGAGGTCATGGTTTGATTTTCTGTTCTCATAAGACTAAGATGCCATTAGTTTTCCTTGGTGATATCTAGTCCAGTAAAAATGCCATTTTTAGAAGGCAGTTACCACCAAAGCAGTGTGGGATTTTGTGGTTGGCTTGTATTTGCAAATTGGTCTAGAGGGGCCTTGAGAAAAGAATCTAACTTCTTCTTTAGTAGTTAGTGTGTAACTACTGATAAGTCAGATTTAGTTTCCTTTTGAATGTACGTTGTGTTGGAATAGACATGAATTCCTCTGTTGGCTGAAAAAAAAAAGGTATCTCTTAAAATAAAATGACTATAAAGAGCAAGTCAAATCACTTTGTGCAAATCTGATTTGTCTAAATGGAGATCTTTGTTTTCCTGTTTTTGACCAGCCCATTCTTGCTTGCTTACTGTTGTAACATCTCCTATCTGGGCCTACAGGTGAGCACAGACTCATCTCTAGAATTGCACCAATCTCAGTTGGCTTTTCCATTTCATTTTACTATTATATAGTTAATATATCCTATTATACAAATATTAATATATAACTGTTACATGTTATTTGTTCAAAACACTATTATATAAGAGGCACCTATTATGTGTGAGCACTGCTTGGGTGAAATCTGAATGCAGTATTGTTTCAGGAATATAAGGTTCAGAGAGACTTTTCTTGCAGCTAAAAGTGAAAGGCCTTCTCTTTTTAGTCACACCCAGGTGCAGACTTGGGAATCATTCACCTTCAAATGGGCAGGAATTCTCTTCAGAGCTCTGCCTTCCAGAAATCAGCTTCAGCCTCTCCAACTACAGGCCTCTCAAGATTTATGCATATTCCTAGGGTTTCAGTTCCATCCTCATTTCTGGCTCCATGTTCCTCTTTGATGAGTCTCTGAATCCCACTCTCTTCCATATTTCTCTTCTCTCACCTAAGCCAGCTCTCCAGGGGTAGGGAACGTCTGGCCCATGGGCCATATAAGTTCCTTGAAGTCATTTGGTCTGGCCCTGCCAAGTGAATTAATTAAGTATTTGACCACACATAGCAGGCTCATTTTTAAGTTGATAATTTTATATGGCCTGCGAATGATGTTATAAATATCCCAATGGCCCTTGGCAGAAAAAAAGGTTCCCCACCTCTAAGTTATCAAGACATAAAATGTGACTCCCTTTTCTTAATTTCCTCAAAATCACCACTCACTCAAGGCATATGTGGATTAAATATTAACTGTAGGTAGCAGATACAGTCACTGGCCCTCAGATACTGAGAATAACAACTAATTCTAAGCCATATAAAGATATTTGAATCTTTTACTTCTTTTGCCCTCAAGTACATTTTGTCTTCCCTCCTATATTTTTTTAACATATTTTATTGATTTTTTTACAGAGAGGAAGGGAGAGGGATAGGGAGTTAGAAACATCGATGAGAGAGAGATATCGATCAGCTGCCTCCTGCACGCCCCTTACTGGGGATGTGCCCGCAACCAAGGTACATGCCTTTGACAGGAATCAAACCTGGGACCTTTCAGTCTGCAGGCCCAACGCTCTATCCACTGAGCCAAACCAGTTTCGACTTCCCTCTTATATTTTAAGAAGCAGCTGATGGCAAAGAGCTTCTATTACTCTGTATTGACTTTGTTAGCCAGACTACAAGTTTCACACAGTGGTTAACTACAGGGTCTCTCATTTAGGAACTCACATTTTTCTCAATTGACAAATGAACTTCTAATGGAATAATTGCATGGCAAATGAAAAAATTTCTCAGAATAAGTTTGACTTCTAGACCATGTATGATCAAGGTTAATGAAACACTAGACTAATGAACAGTATGCTGTGAACAATTACAAATAAGCTCTGGCCGGTGTGACTCCATTGTTTGGAGCATCAGCCTGTGCACAGAATGGCTGCTGGTTGGATGCCCGGTTGGGGCACGTACCTAGGCTGTGGGTTCAATTCCCTGTGGAGGTGTGTACTGGAGGCAACCCATCCATGCCTCTCTTATACGTAGATGTTTGTCTCTTTCTCCCCCCTTCCTATCTCTATAAAATCAATAAAATATATCTTCAGGTGAAGATTTTAAAAAATATATCTAATAAAGTTGTGGGTAGCACTTTATCCACTAACAAAGTGTTTGCTTTTAAATCTTTTTTTTTTTTTGTACAATCCAAAAAGAGCCATTTTGATCTAATTAAAAATCAGCTGTGAAAATCAAGTCAACATAACATCTGTTATAAAGATAATATTTTAGAGTGGACTGAGTATTAAAGGAATATGCAGTTTATTTCCTTTTTTTGGCCATAAAAATAAATTAATTGTAATTTATAGGTATTAAATTGTAACTGAAGATTTAGTGGGGAATTGAGATTACTAGGAAGTGAAAAGAAAAGTCTTGTGTGGTCAAAAGACTTTTTTTCCAGAGCTGTTTAGCTGAAATGTTGTATACATAAAGGCCTAATGTATTTTGGCAACTCTAACCCTGAGATTTACATCTTTTCCTATTTTACTTTAAAATTAAAATATTCAACAATGACTTTTATCTGCCTTTTCGGTTATTTAGCTTCATTCTCTAAAATATGCCCTAGACATGGGGAACTTGATTGCCTGCAGAATGAATTAATGAATCTTTTATGTCAATGGGAGTTTATTAACAACATTCATGACATTTTCAAATCAATCCTTCTATGTTCTCCAATTATGATCTTATTGTGGTTAGGCACCATCCCAGGCAAAAAACAAAGGGAGACCGGAGGAATCGACATACAACTGACTTCAGAAAAGCAAATTAATAAGGGGAAGTGTATCTAAATTATGTTTTCTGTTGTTTGTTGTATTAAATGCAGAATGCAAATGCATGTTCTTTAAGTGTTTTGGCTGCTGTTCAAAAATGTGAATTATTCTACCAGAAGGCAAAAGCACTTTTCTTCAACCTCTATGCTCATTGTTAATTTCATTGTTTTTGCCACATGGGAGGCATTTCTAAACTTTAAAGTAGGTATTATTTACACAGCAGACCTACTAACAATGAACACTATTAAAGCTCAGTGATGAAAATATAAAATGATTTTGGATGAAGGTTATTTAATGCTATCGCCAGATTTCAAACTATGTAATTATGTCTAGAATGTGTATAATTATACCGCACATCATTTATATGTTATAAATACTTAGACATAATTTGCTTTTTCTCTACCTCTCCTGTTTTAAACCTTCAATGTTTTAAACCTTAAATTACAAGTCCTGGCTTAGTTTCCGGGTTACCTTGAACCAAACACTCATTTTTCTGGGTTCTCTATTTCTATTAAGTGAGGGATGTTGAACTAGATGCTCCCAGGTGCTTTGAGTAGACAATTTATTACTAAAGCCATCAAAGAGACCTGATCATTTTGGGTCAAATCTTTTAGAAACATTTTGTTCCCCATCAACTCCTCCTTTGCTACATATATCAGTGGTTCCTAACAAGTAAGTCAGGACACACAGATATATTGTGGCCTTTTGCAGGAGTGCCACCAAATTTTCATCGTTGGATCAAATTTGTTTTTGCTTTAACTGGGCATACATATTGGGCTGTAATAGGTTAGATGAAACACTGTAAGCAGTTCTTACATTAAGGTTAAGGTATAATTTTCCAAAAATAGGAAAAATCATTATGTCAAACCTGTAGCAGTTTAGACCTGTGCTGTCCAATATGGTAGCCATTACTCACATGTGGCTTTTGGGTTCTCCAAATGCTGCCAACCCAAATTGAGATATGCTGTAAAGGAACATTACACACCATATTTTGAAGGCTTAGTGAAAAAAAAATTGGTAAAATATCTCATTAATAATTTTGTAGTTGATTCATGTTGAAATGTTAATATTTTGGACATATCACATTAAAACGCAACACATTGTTAAAATTAATTTCATCTGTTTCTTTTTACCTTTTAAAAATGTGGCTTCTAGAAAACTTTAAATTCCATGTGTGGCTCTCATTATATCTTTTTATGGACAACACTGGTATGGAGTCAGATGTTTATTAGAACATGAAAGAACTGCCTTATTAATATATAGAAAGTACGGTCAGGTCAATAAAGTTTTCTAACAATTGCATAGTGCTAATGGATGCTTAAAGAGAAATACGGTTACTGTAGCCATGTTTGTCTTAAAATTATGAATTATTTAGTTCTGCTCTGAGCTTTATATATATACCTTCCTACACACATACACAGGTCAAAGGCTGTAGGTTGATGTTGAGGCTCTGCTTGATCCTTATCTTCAGTGACACTTTGGTCTGTGATTTTCTCAGAGTTTACTCCAATTCACACATGTGACTCCCCATTTAGATAATGGAAAGGAACAGGAAAGAAGCAACCACTTTTCCTACTATTGGCTCTCCCACTTGGACCATTAGTTGTGTTTGTAATTTAGCCAATCTTCTGGGCACCACTAGTTCTATCAGCTCTTCCCTTTTCCTCCTCACCCAAAACCATGTTTCTATCAAAGGATATTTGCCTTTGGCTTAATGTTTTCCACAGGTATGTCTTTTCTTTTTATTTTTTCAGGAATTGGCCATTAAGCACACCTCTCCTTGCACTTGGGAATGTGATATGAACAAATAAGTGTGTTTTGAAGGAATTGAATTTGTAAATGAAAGAAAGAGCATGTTGAAATGCACATTAACTCTTTGGGGGCCAGAGGTTCTCACTGTGCTCTGAGCCTGTCTTGCTTCTTCCCTCTCATTGCTCCATTCTGGAAAACTTCAAGCCAAAACATCTGTTTTGAAGTGCTGTGCTCCTTTCTGGACAACAGTATTTTTTTTTAAATCCCCAACTTTGCTTATTTCCTCCCTATCATCCCCAGATGTTTTGTCTCCCCCCCACCCATTTTCTTTTTCATTTTAATAATTGTGCAAGCCCCAGAATAACTGCTGGCAGATATTTTTCTCTTTGGACCATTCTGCACAGCTCCCACAAAGAATTCTACCTTTACTCTTTGCCCATTTTTTTTTCCAATGGACTCAGGTCAAAGTCCATGACGGGAGAAGGTAGGCTGTAATTTCTATTTTTAAATAGTTATGGGTCTCCTTAAAAGCATGGTATCTACACACACTTGGAGTTGTGGAGGGAAGTATCATGCTTCATAATATGAGAGGAAAGTTTTTTGTTGTTGTTTTGTCTACTATTTAAAACAAAGCAGGAAGTGTAAAATTTGTTTTTTAAGTAGGAAATTTTGTCATCTCTATTTTTTAAGAAATAAGGTAAAATGCAGCCATAATAATATAGGAAAAGAACTCACAACAACCTTTATATGGATAATAGTAGTAATATATCAAACCCAGCCCATTATAATTTTCCCAGTAATTTTACCTACAGTTTGGAGCAATGGAAGTAGGTGGGAATCTGGGTAACCCAGGTAGAATAGTTGAGAACTACAGTTTTGGGTAAATCATTTTTCCTCTATAGACTTTGTCACTTTATTTATACTAGGCTCTGATTTTTTGTGTCATTTTGGTTTTCACAGAAATCCTATCTCTCAGTGGGAAAATTACATTTATGCCCATTGCATAAGAAGAAATAGACCCAAAGAGATTAAGTTCTTTATCCAAAGTCACACTGATGGTTGTTGATAGACAGGGAGCTCATAGTTCAGATCCTCTGCTGAGGTCTAGTGGGAGCTTTGCCTGGCATCAGACATGGGGGCTGCTGATCCCTAAGAATGACCTCCAGGCATCATCTATTGTTTGCCCTCCAACTTCATGCTGGTAGGTCATGAGAATCACCATCTGGAATTGTTAGCTATTTTGCTTGCCTATTTCTTGTATCCTCTCCCATGCTCTGGGCTGTGAATTGCTAAGGAAAGCAGGAAAAGTATCTGTGAATGAGAAGATAGGTCCCTGGAGGGTGAGAACCAGGAACCATAAACTGACTTGATCTCCTCTTGGAGGGAAAGACATTCTGGCTATCCAGAGGCTGGGTATAGCTCTGCTCCCTGAAAGTGGTCCTGGAAAGAGAGAGTCTAGGAAAGGGCCTATCATCTTTAAGTGTGAGTTTTTTTAATGTTGAATTAGAGGAAGAAAGAAAGAAATGAGAAAATCTCTGTGATTTCTACAGATTTGGGACCCATGCCTTCTCTGTGAAAGCTGGCCAAAGACAAAGTATTGAGGAAGTAGATGGTATGTTGACATATCTGATGATATGATTAGGGTATTCATTCATTCTTTCTTTCATTCAAGAAATGTTTATTGAATGCCCACTGTGGGCATGGAACTTGCATTGTGGGCAATCTTTTTCAGAGAGGGATCAATAGAAAGTGGGAAGACTTTACCTTAATTAGGATAAAAATAGAGAGTTAAATACATATAAAGAGGAGGGGGAGCAAGCTAACAGGTAAACTTGTAGAGTTAATTATTCACACCTTTAACCACAAAAGTGAGGGTAGCCAAGAACTTAGTCAGACACTGACCAAATGAAATCATGATCTCTACAGGTGCTGTGGGAACTCCACTACTGGTTTCCCTGGCAAAGGCTCTTATGGCAAGAGCAGTATGAACAACAACAAAAAAAAAAAACACAAAAAAACATGTGCAAGTAGGTAGGCAGTAATTAGAGGCAGGGCTACACGAGGTCTGGTCCTCTCCACTGTGGTGGAAGGCTTGGGGACACAAAGAATGACTTCCATAAGGAAAGATATTAAATTTATAACCTGCCTACTTGAGAGAGTATCCATTTACTGACCAAGGTGCCCCATCCAGTCACTGCTTAACCTCTTTGGTATCCTCATTGTCCCAAAGTCCTTCAGTAAAGCAATTAATACTGTGACTTATTCCTGAGTCCCTTCCCACCCTGCTCCTCTTGCTTTGTGTACTTGCTCAATCACTCACTTATTTAATGAACTCACTAAGTGTCAGGACTCATGGGTCACTCTGCCCTCAGGATGGTTTCCTCCCTAGACTAGGTTGGGAGGTCAGAGCCACCATTCTTTGTTTAATCAAGAAAAGTCAGAGAAAGCCTGCTGGGCTCCACTGTTCTGAAACAGATCCTTTGGACATGAGACCAAAACACATTTAAATATATCTGCAGGCAATGTCATGCCTCTGAACTTTTAGTTCTGAGAATCTGTAATTGTTGTTTAATTGTAGGAATGAGTTACATGGAGTGCCCAGACTGAGATCTTAGCAAAGAAATTAATCTACTATTTGTTTTTGGATGAGTTTCTTTTGCCTAAAGATCTCTTTCTAATTGTATTCCATGGCTTTCTCTAAAAGAGGCAATTCCTAACATTTTCTCTTTGTGTGTGTGAGTGTGTGTGTGTGTGTGTGTGTGTGTGTGTGTGTGTTTCTGGTTTGCTGCTAAAGTCTCATTTTATTGCCAGAGTAAAGATTCTGACCCATTGTACATGATCTTAATCAAAAAAGAAAGAAAAAGATGTCTCAAACGTGATGTTTGAAAGGGAGGAGCCCTTAAATTTTTGTCTTCAGAGATCCTAGGGGACCATGAAGGGACAATCTAAGAGACTGTGGAATTTGCAGAAAAGGATAAAATATGGTGGTTCTTTTGAAACCATCGACAGGGAAAGGAATGAATACATCAGCAATACATGAAAGTATGTCCTGGTTAGTCATTATGCAGCCAACATAAAATATGAAGTGTTCTTTGTTTCTCCATCTGATTCATGTTTACACTTCATATTGCGTGTTCATTTCTTTTACATCCACTGAGCTGTGAGCAATTAGTCACTATTTTGACTGAGTTCTTACAGGCAGAATTATAATTGCCTTAATCCTATAGGTGTTCATTTCAGATCCTCAATGGACAGTTAGTAATGCCCTACCTGGTGAAATGAGAGTTCTGGAGGATGCTCCTGGGTTTGCAACATGTCAGGCCTCCAGACAGAGTTGGAAATGCAAACCTAGATGTCAAAGAGAGCTGGAACTAGAAATAGGGATACAAAGGGAGGTGATCATTTAAATTGTGGGTGCAGACGAGACCATTAAGGGAAGCAGGCACAGCAAACAGGAGAGAGCCAAGAACTGGCTCTCTTGAACATCTGCTCATGGACAAAAGGACCAGGATTGCTAGGTTAGCACAGGAGATGGGAGAGGAGTGAGTGGAGATGAACGAGCATGATCAAGAGGTCATTCTGTTGTAGCCCTCAAGAGAACAAGGACTTTCAAAGAAAGCATGGTCTACAGAGTCAGGCACAGCAGAGAGGTTTGGCAAAATTTCTATGTAAAAGCCTCCAGATGGTGTGATCATGAAGTCTTAGTGGCTTCTAAGAAAGTGGTCATAGTAGAGCCTTGAAATAGAAATAGAAACCTGACTACAAGGTACTCAGATGCCCATGAAGAATAATTCAGATGTCTATCTTAAGATGTTTGGTGGTGAAGAAAGAGAGGAGAGAGGAGGAGAGTTTTATTGCCCCTAAATGATTTTGCTTTTTAAGAATGGAGGTCATCATATTTTGTTTTGGGTATGATGTTATGTTTGGAAGTGATGCTCCAAGATAGGAATTGCATAAGTTTTGTGGTATTCCTGCAAAATATTTATATATAGCTGAAACCGGTTTGGCTCAGTGGATAGAGCATTGGTTTGCGGACTGAAAGGTCCCAGGTTCGATTCCAGTCAAGAGCATGTACTTTGGTTGCGGGCCCATCCTCAGTAGGGGTCATGCAAGAAGCAGCTGATCGATGTCTCTCTCATCGATGTTTCTAACTCTCTGTCCTTCTCCTTTCCTCTCTGTAAAAAAAATAAAAATTAATAAAATATATTTAAAATATATATATAACTTCAGTCAAGCCATGACGAAACATCAGGTAGAGCCATATAGATGGACATTAGACCAGTGCTCTATAGGAACTGCATAAATTCTGTGGTATTCTTGCAAAAAAATATATATATAACTTCAATCAAGCCATGAGGAAACACTAGGCAGAGCCATATAGATGGACATTAGACCAGTGTTCTCCTAAAGCCCCAAGGTTGGCAGGTAAGGAAAGACTGAGGAATTGTCATGGATTGGAGGAGACTATGGTAACTAATTGGTGTGAAGTCCTGCACTGGAAACAGATACTAGTTGAAAAACTGCTGAAACCCGTATAAAATCTGGAGTTTGGTTAATCATATTGTATCCATGTCAAATTCCTGGTTTGATCATTTTACTATGGTTATGTAACATATTCATATTAGATAAAACTGGGGAAAGGGTATTTGGGAACTCTGCACCACTTTTGCAATTTTTCTGTAACATAAATAATTTCACCAAAGTTTAAAAGTTATATGTTAAATTATTTATTGATACAATACAATGGGACTTGCTTCAAAAAATAAAAAATGGAGGTCATCTGAGCATACATGCAAAGAAGAAGCCAGGGAGCAAGACTGAGGCAGCGGTTGAATGGAGAAGCAGGAAAGAGCTGGAAAGAACTGGCTTAATAACAAATGAGCAGTATGTAGCCCCCCCCAAAAAAGTAGCTTTGGATGAAGAACCCAAAACAAGCACATTCCCATTGTATAAGATTCAAGCAGTAGCATAGTATAGTGGCTGAGGCCATGGACTTTGGAGTCAGGCTTCTAGGATTTGAAAGATGCTTTTGACCATAACTAGTCTTAAACATACTACATTATCCTCTGTACTCTATTTTAAAAACATGAATAATTTAGTGCCTACCCTGTAAGATTATACAGACTTTAGGATCATATCTGGCCATAATCAATGCTATATAAATTAATATAAAATGAAGAGAGAGAATGGGAAGGAATCTGAAGTTTAAAAATCCTGAAATTTAAGAAAGTATCAAATGCTTATTTGAGTCAGTCTTTAACAGAACATGTCTCATTTACATTTTCTTCTTGGAGCCAGTCCATGTTTTGTGTTTTTTCCTTGTTTCCCTAGTAACCCTTTATTCAATCTAGGAAACTAAACCATATTTATACTTCCTATAGGTATTACAAATCCAACATGCTACCTCTTTCTCCCCTTGGCCATATTCTTCATTGTCTATAGCTCATTTTGATGACTGACATCTTTCAAACTCAGCAGATTAGAAACCAGGAAGTCATCCTAAACACCATATGCCCATATCCTCCTTTCAGTATGACACATAACTCTATGAATTCAGCCTCCCCAAAAAGCTCTTGAATCTCTTTTGTCTATATTGCCATTGCCATACCTTTAGCTCAGGTCACTTAGTTCTTGCCAAGACAAGATATATCATTAGCTTTCTAAATGGTCTTTTTGCCTCAGGAGTGATCAATGCACAAATCTGCTTAAAACCTTTCAAAAGAATCCCAGTTCTTAGAGGACAAGGAGCAAAGCCCTTATAGATATGATTCCTGATGTTTTTTCTGATCTTTCTCTTTGCCATGCTTCTAAGTATTCAAGCTAAAAAACAAATTACCATATTTCACCAAATCTAATGAATGCACCATTGGTTGTAAGACACACCATCATTTTATGTTCCACTAAAAATGGGGGGAGGTGGGAGTAAGACACTCTCAACTAAACTATAACTTGTCATAAATTGTAAGATATATCCCAACTTCTGAGATTATAAAATATGAAAAACTGTGGCCTCAAACTAATGAAATATGGTGCTTGACATTTTTCTCTTGCCCAATGCACAAGTAGTTTCCTTTGCCCAGAAGGATCTCCCTTCACTCAAATCTCTTGAGCCCCAGGCAAACTCCTGCTCATCCTTCTAGATAAGCGGTTCTCAACCTGTGGCTCATGACCCCTTTGGGGTGGAACGACCTTTTCACAGGGGTCACCTAAGACTATTAGAAAACACCTATTTCCCATGGTCTTAAGAACCAACACACCGCTCCTCGGTGTAGCAAAATGTAGCAATGTAGTTTACTGTTGTCATATGAAGACTGTTATCCATGCTACACCACGATTCAAGACAAAATTTCATTTATTTGTAATTAGAAATAAACATTTCACAATATATAATTACATATTGTTTTTGTAATTAATCACTATGCTTTAATTATGTTCAATTTGTAACAATGAAAATACATCCTGCATATCAGATATTTACATTACAGTTCATAACAGTAGCAAAATTATAGTTATGAAGTAGCAATAGAAATAATTTTATGGTTGGGGGTCACCACCACATGAGGAGCTGTCTTAAAGGGTCGCGGCATTAGGAAGGTTGAGAACCACTGTTCTAGATCTAACTTAATGTCTCCTTTTGCAAGAAGATTTCCACGACCTATCTTGATAGTTATGAACTCTCCTGAATTCCACGTTATGCTAGTTAGAACAAGGACATCATTATTGCTCCCGACCTCCCCAACTTTAGAGAACAGAGACTGTTCTACTCATCATTGTTTCCATGATGCTTAGTGCAGTGTTGGGAAGTGGTGTGTACTAAATTAGTGTCTTCATCAGCATGGGCTGCTGTAACAAAATGTCATAGACTGAGTAGCTTAAACAACAAAAATTTATTTCTCATAAGTATGCAAGCTGAGAAGTCTAAGTTAAAGGTACTGGCAAGGTAGATTTCATTCTGAGGCCCCTTCTTTGAGTTGTAGGTGGCTGCCATCTCTTTGTGAATTCACATGGCCTCTTCTCTATGCATTCACAAAAGAAAAAGTGAACTCTCTAATCTTTTGTCATATCCCATCATGAGGGCCCTTATCCTCATGACCTCATTTACACCTAATTTCCTTCCAAAGGCCTCACCTCCAAATACCTTCACATTAGGAGTTAGGGCTTCAATATACTAGTATGAATGGGAGTAGCAGGGAAGAGGGGTGCGGGGGGAGGGGTCACAATTCAGTCCAGTAATTTGTGTTTGGTAAATAAAGTTATGATTATTCCTCTGATTCAACCCTCAAATTACTCTGACTTTGCTTCCTGGATGCACCCTGATTTAGATTGACCTATCTGCTGATCCATGATCTATCCTTGCCTAGTGATTTCGTTTTGAACCTGTACTCACCTAGCACAGGTGATATGTTAAAGTTCATCATTGATCCAGACAACCAGATGCTGCTAACCTTGAATAATATATTTCCTGAATTTCCTACAGCATTGAGCGCAGAGCCTGGTACATATTGGAGGCTCAATCACCCCTTTTTGTTTGCCCTCCCAGCCCTTTACAGTTGGGGTAGAATATGCAAGCTGCTGGGAAACCACCTCAGTTTTAGATTTTAGTTGCCAGGGAATCTATTTTGCACAAAAATGCTTTGGTAACATTGGAACATTACTTGTTCAAATTACAGAACTGATTACAGACATTCCCATTTCCTGAAAGTTCATGTGACTCTGCTTTTAAGAAAGGCCTATGTTAGTACCTGTTTTCACTAACCAGAAGAAACCTGAAGAGGATTTTCACTCTTATGAAAAAAGGCGCAAGCAAAAATAGCATTCAGCGTTTGTTTCACAGTGAATGTTGTAGAGACAGCTGGCACTCTGCGGAGCTAGAGTAGCCCCAGCAAGCTCCTTCCTGGGGAACTACACTCAGCATCTCAGCATCAGCCCACCAGAGCTTTAAACTGCATCTGTGCTTTATCTTGATTTATTTTGTGCATTCCTGCTTTTACCATATGTTGGTGTTATTTTAGGTCTTATGTGTTATTTGGTAGCTTATTTTGGGGGGTCTAGAATGCTTAAATTTTTTTTTCATGTAAGTTAATGGCAATTGCTTCTTTGTTTTATGCCGTTTCGGTTTATGAAAGGTTTCATAGGAACACTTTCCTTTCAGATAGTGAGTGAAACCCGTACTGTTAAATCTCTTTCTCCAGTGTTTAACTTGTACTCTTTGTCCTGGAGAATAATTGGTGATTAGAATACCTGGTTTAGCTAGAGAGAGCACTGACTATGGCAAAATGCCAAGCTCATTTTAATAATTACTACGTTTTTTAGCCAATGGCTTGAAAATGTTTGGCTCTTAAGCCTCAGATGCTTTTTCTTCACCACAAATAAATCCTATTCACCTATTTCTGTCTGGTTTAGTATGCTCATTTTATTTCATTGTGAATGTCCTTGCAGGGGTAATTTATGATATTTTAAGATGTATAGGTTATTGTAAGAATAAAGAGTATTTTTTATAATGTTCATCATAGCCGTTGATTTAGCTAATCACTCATTTTTACTACTGTCTTTATAATGGGTGAGGAAACAAGCTGAACAAAAAGGTGGCGAGGTATTTTTTCTCATTACCTGATTCAAAGAAAGGGAAGGTCTGGTTAAGGATATTGAATCTAGTGATGCAAGTCCACGTTATGACTATGAACTTCTTGATGCAAGCTCATTAGTCAGAATTTGAGGTGCTTCCAATGAATCCGATGGCACAGTGTCCATAATCAAAAGTAAATCCAATTACTGACTTCATCTAAAAGAATTACATACTCGACATTGTCAAGTAGTCAGACTAAATGTGGTAGAAGCCAGTATTTCATAAAGCCTAATAGGAAGATTCACTAAAGAATATTTGAGATGTTAGGTACTGTCTCAAGTATGATTGGAGTGTGATTGGAGTCCATGATTGTGTTTAAGTGCACATTGATTTCTAATGGGAAGTGGAGGAATTCTTGGTTATCAGAAGAAGGGGTGGCCAGACCAATAAGAACAGCATGTTACAAGTAGTTCAAGTTGTAAGCTACGTTCTTTTAAATTGGTTTAAACAAGTGAAAATCTATGAAAATCAATGTTCCCAATGCAAGGTTTAACCTCTCTCCTCTTTATGCCAGTAAATTTCACAACAGTTTTGTCAAGTTTGATATCTCCGGTTGTAAGGTTCATATTGGTTGAAATTGTAGGCCAAGGACAAAACTGTAAAGCAAGTAAAATTTGTCTTTGAATCCCAACCACTTACTCATTCTGTACATTTTCTACCATTTAGATCTTCTTATTTACTATCCCCCTCTTGATTCAAATCATGACTGCCTTCCTCTAACTCCCCTCTATTACAGTCTGTGTAGCCCTGTTTTAATATTCAACATCCTCTAACCCACTCACTCCATTATAACTTGTCTCATTCTAACTAGGCATTAGGAAAGCAAACAAGAAAATATTGGCTCTGTCATTCTTAGTTAGGTTAGTTTCATATTGCTGATGTAACAAGTACCACAAAAGTAGTATCCTGAAACAACACAAATTTAGTATCTTACAGTTCTAGAGATCAGAAGTCCAAAATAGGTATCATGGAGCTGAAATTCAGATGTTGACAGAATGAATTCCTTCAGAACATTCTAAGGAATTATTTGTTTTCTTGCCCTTTCCAACTTCTAGAGACAGCCTGTATTAGTTGGATCCTTGCTTCTTCCTCTGTCTTTACAGTCATCAGCGCAGCATCTTTAAATCTCTCTCTGACTCCTCTATAGTTATAGCTGCTCTGACTCTGAACTGTCTGGTTTCCAATATTATAAGGACCCTATGATTACATTTGACTCATCTGGATAATCAAAAATGCTAGCTGCATTTAAAGATCTTTAATTTAATTACATCTGCAAAGTCCCTTTGCAATGCAATGTAACATATTCACAACTTCCTGGGATTAGGACATGGACATCTTTGGAGAACCATTTGTCTGCCTATCATACTTGTCATGTAAACTTGGGTAAATTATTACATTTCCTAACCTTGTTTATTTACCTGCAAGATAGTGATGACAATAGATTTCTCAAACTATTGTTAAGAAAATATGAGATAATGCACCTAGAGTATACTTAGAACAGGACCTGGTACTTTTGTAAACTATTAACAAATTATATTTTAAGAAACTTGAGAGTAGAAGAACAGAATACAGAATCAATTCTCAGGCAAAATGGCAGACATTGATTAGGCTGCTTCCACAACTTTGTCTGAACAAACAAAATGAAGAAGACAAAGCTAATATAAGGAAGAAAAATACCAAAATCTATCTATTGTCAAAAGCATCCTCATCATTCACAATTTCATGTTTTTATTACCCCTAACCCTGAAACTAGAGAACATAAGTATCCACTTGGAAGGAACATGAAAAGTCAACAGATTGGATACCTCTAGCAACCAGCACTCTCCCATGCCTCAAATTTCTCATCCCGTTTTTAGACAGTTTCAATAATTATAAAGTTCATCCTGTTATTAAGCTAAACTGATTCCTTATAATGTTTTTTCTTAAATTCTATTTGCACCTGCTTGCTTATCATACATTTAGTGTTTCATCTCTTTGACAGTGTTTCCTTAGCTGTTTGAAGACAACTGTCCTGTATCTAGCTTCCTTCTGCCCCACCTTTTAAGCTTTTTTCTTTTCTCTTCTTTTCTCTTCTTTTCTTTTCTTTTCTTTTCTTTTCTTTTCTTTTCTTTTCTTTATTTTCTTTTCTTTTCTTTAAGAGTAAATAAACCTTGTTCCTCATACTAAAATTTAACATAGATCAAGGTAGTGGGGGGAGGTGAGGAAACAGTAGATCTTTTTTTTTACTTTGTGACCACATACTCTTGTTCATCTTGAACATCAGAATGGATAGACTGTGAATATGGAATGGAGAAAAGCCAGACAGGCTCTCTAGATTATCAGCACTACTACCCTGGCCTGAGCCACTATGATATTTTTCTGAGACTACTGCAATAGCTTTCCAAATAATTACCTCTTGCTACCTCTGACCTGAGTCCCTATGTTACAGATAGGAGTACTGATCAGAGAGTTTATATTTTTTAAATTTTTTAAATATATTTTATTGATTTTTTTACAGAGAGGAAGGGAGAGAGATAGAGAGTTAGAAACATTGATGAGAGAGAAACATGGATTAGCTGCCTCTTGCATGCTTCCTACTGGTGACATGCCCTTGACCGGAATCGAACCTGGGACTTTTCAGTCTGCAGGCCGACACTCTATCCACTGACCCAAACTGATTTCGGCAGAGAGTTTAAATAAATGACTTAGCCAAGGTCATGCCATAGTGGAAGAATTGACACCAAGACTATATTTATTCACACTTTATAAGAAAATGAAGTGCAATCAATAAAATAAAAAAATTGAGCCATGAAATCACTCCAGGTGGAATGAAAATAATAGCACATTTGAAAATTATTTTATAAGAACTTACAATACTAGTTCTACTAGTACAACTATAAATCCTGGATTGATTATATGGAACAATTATAAAAAAGTCTCTAAAAATAAATGATAGCATGCAGATTGGGTACTAAGACCTCAATTTGAAGTTCAACCAAACCAGTGGTGAATTTACCAGTTTTTACTCCAGTATCATGCAGCCTGGACTCAAAGGCAGACCATCATCTGCAAGAAGGAAAGGTAAAGGTTCTTGAAACTAATGGAAAGGTAGAATACCTCATTTAAAAATCCTATCTAATAAAAGAGTAATATGCAAATTGACCATTCCTCCACTACACCCGCAAGCCATGCCTTATGCCCACCAGCCAATCAGCACGAGTATGCAAATTAACCCAACCAAGATAGCTATGGCCACAGAGAGAGCAGAAGAGAGGCTTGGGTTGCACCTGGCAATGGAGGAAGCCAAGATTTCTGCAAACCCTGGCAAGCCCAGGCCTCCACTTAAGGCAACAAAATGTCAATGGCTATGGGAGAAGAAGGCTTGGCTCCACTCCAGGCTACAAAGTTTCAATTGTAGAAGAGAAATAAATCCCAGCTACCAGGCCTCCACTTGGGTCACTGGGGGGGGTAGGGGGGGTGGTGTAACCAGCCTTCAAATCACCACAGGGCCCTTGCCCAGGCCACCCTATGCCCCCAGGGAATACCCACCCTGATCCAGGACACCCTTCAGGGCAAACCAGCTGGCCCCCACCTGTGCAGCAGGCCTCTATCCTATCTAATTAAAGAGTAATAGGCAGATTGACCATCACTCCACACAAGATGACTGCCCCCATGTGGTCAAAAGATTCTGTCTCCATGTGGACACAAGATGGCCACCACAAGATGGCCAGCAGGGGAGGGCAGTTGGCAGGGACCAGGCCTACAAGGGAGGGCAGTTGGGGGTGATCAAGTCTGCCGGGGAGGGCAGTTAGGGGTGGCCAGGCTGGCAGAGGAGGGAAGTTGGGGGTGACTGGGCCTGCAGGGAAGGGCAGTTGGGGAGGTCCCAGGCTTGTAGGAGAGGGCAGTTATGGATGACCAGGTCTGCAGCAGAGGGCAGTTAGGGATGACCAGGCCCACAGGGAGGGCAGTTAGGGGCAAACAGCCTAGCAGGGGAGCAGTTAGGCATCAATCAGGCTGTCAGCGGAGTGGTTAGGGGATGATCAAGTTGTCAAGCAGAAGTGGTTAGAGGCAATCAGGAAGGCAGGCAGGTGAGCAGTTGGGAGCCAGCAGTCCTGGATTGTGAGAGGGATGTCCAACTGCCCATTCAGGCCTGATCCAGATAGGAACAGGAATAGGGAACTGTGGGAAATACCAAAAGCTATAATGTTAATGTATCATCAGAGTCTTAGGAAGAGGGAAGAAAGACCATGGTGCAAAAAAATTATTTGAGGTAATAATTGTTAAAAAACATTCTAAATCTGGAAAAAGGCATAATTTTTATTTAAAATTCAAGAAGCTCAGTGAATCCCAAACAGAATAAACTCAAAGAAATTATCTCCAAACACAACATAATCAAAATGCTGAAAACTAGAACAAGGAATAATCCTGAAAATAGTCAGAGGAAAACAATGCACCTCATAAAGAGGAACAAGGATATAAATGATTGCAGATTTTCCATAAGAAACCTGGAGGCCAAAAGAATGTAATTCAACAGTTTAAAGGGATAAAAGAAAAAAAAGACAAATCAATATTATACCCAGTGAAAATATTCTATATCCAATGAGTATTTTATTGTCAAGGCTGAAAGTAAACTAACATTTTAAATGTAGAAAATAACTTATCATAAGCAGTCCTGCTCTAAAAAAAATGCTAAAGAAAATTATTCAGTGCAGAGTAAATTATACCAGAGGGAATTGTGGGATATCAGGAATAAAGGAGGAATAGACATGGTAAATATCTATGCAGACTATTGTTTTCTTAAGTTATTTGAAATATGTGTATTTGAAAGCAGAACTTATAGCACTCACGGAGGGATATTTAATGTATGTAATACATGTAACAACTACAAACATTAAAAGGAGGAGGTGCAGGAGTCTATTTCATGGTAAGTTTTCTATATTATGCTTAAAGTGGTAAAATACAAATTCTAATTAGACTGTGAAAAGTTAAGTATGATATTTTATACCCTTCAAGGTTTTTTTTATAAGGAAATACAGTCAAATGCTTAATAAATAAATTAAAATGGAATTCAAAGGAATATTCAAAAAATCCCAAAGAAGGTGGGAGAAGAAAACAAGAGTAGAAAACCTGACAGAACAAACCACAAACAATAATGAACTAGTAGGCCTAATCCAAATATATAGATAATTACATTAGAACAAATAGTTTAAGACACTAATAAAAAACTGAACTTACCAGAAAAGAAAAAACAACAAGTATATGTGGTCTATAAAAAAATTAATTCTAAATATTATTTTACAGGTAGATTAAAAGTAAAAAGATGCAGCCCTCACCAGTTTGGCTCAGTGGATAGTCGGCCCATGGGCTGAAGGGTTCTGGTTTTAATTCCAGTCAAGGGCATGTACCTCTCTCACATCTATGTTTCTCTCTGTCTCTCCCTCTCCCTCCCTCTTTCTCTAAAAATCAAAGGAAAAAATATCCTCCATGGGACACTAATCAAAAAGAATGTGGGTAGATATACTAAAGTCAAAATAGACTTTAGAGACATGAAAATTATCAGAGATTAAAAATATATTACATAATAACAAAAGGGTCAATTCACCAAGAAGGCATAACAATCCTAAATATGTATGTACCTAACAGCAGAACTTCAAAATACATGAAATAGAAACTAAAATGACAACAGTGGGACTTGCAGGCAGGGGAGGGAGTTGGTTTGAACTTGAACTGCAGGTTTAGCAGCACTATCTGTGCTTAGTGGTGAAGAGTCCTGGGTATGGATTCAGAATGTGGCATTGGAATCCTGGTACCACCCTGCCTCCTGGCTTGCAATCTGCTGCTTCTTCTGTAAAGAGATCAATAGCTGTATTTCCTTTAAAGCTTTGGTCACACGTAAGTAACGTGCTTAGTTCGTCGCCTGGCACATAGTAAGAGCTGGAAAAACAAGGGCTATTGACCACTTGGAGACTTACTTTCTCCACTGGTAATAGAAATAGCACCCTCACTGTCAAGGGTTTAAAACCGTATGTGACAAATATGTTCTTTAGCCAGTATGTTAGTATTTCCACAAAGAACACAAGTCCTTATGGTTGATACTTGGCTATAGAAATGGATGAAGAAACTTGAATTTATGTCTGATACAAAGCACAGTCTACTTGAAACCGCACCCCCATTTCTTCCTCATTTTTTAATTGCAAAATGATCCCTTCTTGAGTAGATGTCTATGAATATATTACATTTCTATATCTATAAAATCTTGATAAAATCTTTGTAGTCTATGGACTATATATGTTTATAGTCTCAAAGACAAGAAATAGGAGTCAAGATTAGGAGCAAGAAGGGAGGGAGAGGAGCAGAGAAAAAGTCTCCTGTAATGACTTTTCTGAGCACAGTTGTGGTTAGCTCACTGCTTTCATGCACTCGTGAAGCAGGAGCAGAAATTACAAGCACCCTGGCTATTATTATACATATAGATCACCTCCATTACTGTAAGTGATGATGCAGCTTTTTCAAACAGGCAACACTCTTTTTCAAGTATTGACGTCAGCAAGGCCTTGTAATTGTTCCTCTCAAAGTCTCCACTGCCACTCCAGTCACAGATGTCCCTGAACGATGGAGACTGCTGCTTTCCAAACTACAGCATAGACACATGGAACCATCCTATACTTGGGGTTAGTAGAGTTTGGTAACCTTTGCCTCTAGCTTATTAGCTGTGTGCACCATTTCCAGTTAGAGGTATAGGATGCTTAGCGGCTGTGGTTCAGGGTGTGCTTAGGTAGGGAGTTTATGTTATCTCCTGTCTTGTATTTATGAAAAGTCAGTGCAAACAGGAGATATTGGAAGACCTCAGTCCACCTCAACTTAGCATGGGTGCTGCCCCTTTCATTATGTGGACTACCTGCATAAATAGTTCATTCGCAGGTGAGAATCAAAGCCTTTTACCCCAACTCCAATTCATTTTCCCACAAGCCCTGACATATTGCTAGAAATATCAAGATGATTAAAATTTGGATGAATATGTATTTTTAAAAGACTATTTTTATTGATTTCAGAGAGGAAGCGAGAAGGAGAGAGAGACAAAAACATCAATGATGAGAGAGAATCATTGATTGGCTGCCTCCTGCATGCATATGCCCTGACTGGGAATCATACCACTGAACCACACCACCTGGGCTGGATTAATGTTTTGGCTAGCTCTAACTGGTTTGGCTGAGTGGATAGAGTGTTGGCTGAAAGGTCCCAGGTCTGATTCCGGTCAAGGGCATGAACCTTGCTTGCAGGCACATCCCTAGTAGGTGTGCAGGAGGCAGTTGATCAATGTTTCTCTCCCATCAATGTTTCTAACTCTCTATCCCTCTCCTTTCCTCTCTGTAAAAAATCAAAATAATATATTTTAAAAAATATTTTGGCTAGATTTCATCTATTGGTTCTCAAGCAATGAGAAAGACCTAAAGGTAAAGGGACTCGGTGAAGAAGTGATTTCAGGTAGAGATAGAAAGGGGGATTAGAAGCAGCAAAGAATTTATGAGTGTATTTAAGGGTGCAGAGCAGAGATGGGGGAACTTACAGAAAGGAGAAGGGAGCAAATAAGAACAAAGTTACTAAAAACAATTTTTCCCATTCCATCAGAAGAAATTTACCTGCTTTTTCTAAGATTCAGGAATAAGAGAATGATTCAACATTATTCTTTCTGTCCTATCTTGTTATCACACTTCGAGTAATCTTTGTTAAACAACAGGAAATTCTGAAGATGTTGGGTTTTAGTGATAAGAAGGGATGTATCATCACTTTGAAGTTGGTTATCTTAATTTTGCCTTTATTCACTACAAGTAAGCCTTGGAAAACTGTGAAACTTTGTGTGTGTTTTCTCCCCTGGCTGTGTTCCCATGTCCATAATGACGCTTCTGGAAAGAACAAACTCAAGTTGTGTCCCGGATGTGACCAAGACGGGAGCATTATCTAGTATCTGTATAAAATTCTCATTTTCTAAGAGAAAACGAATTAAAATCACTCTTGAAACCTCAGAAAGTCTGATTGGTTTTCCCGGTGCATTTGAAGAATGCTTTGCCTGACTGAGATCTGTATATCCCTGCCTTTCTGATCACTGGCCATGCACTGGGGTCCGGGTAGGGCGGAGAATGACTGAACATGTAAAACAGAGAGATGACATCTTCATTTCCTGCATAAATCTTTTTGTGTAAACTCTGTGAACTTTGCTGGGTTTAAATAAATACTTTGTAGTCTGAGATGACTGGGTTTCTCTTTGTGCTGTCTAGAGTAAGAGTAAACTTCCAGCAAATGTAGATTTCTCAGGAAGTAGCCTGCACCACCAGCTTCCTTAAGAAAGGAGGGAGAGCATTCCTTCGGCACTTCACAGGGCTCTGATGTGGATGTGGATAATGGACCATGTATGCGCCCCTGGTTCTGTTCATAGTGTAGTTAACAGTGTGGGCTCTGGAATCAAAGAGAACTGGGTTTAAATCTTGTGAGTCTGGACAAATTATTAACTTACTCTGTTTCAGTTTCCTCATCTGTGAAATGGAGGTAATAATAGTAAGTAGAGTCCTTCAACCAGTTCCTGGAGCATGGTAAAGGCTCACTAAATGGCAGATCTTATTGTCATTATAGTTGCTTTTGATGTTGTCATCAGCATAATTATTATTCCTGAGAGGCTATCTCTTTTTAATGTGCTCCACAGAGTTGGAGCCACTCCACCAGTGCGGCTGGATGAAGAATTGAAATAGCATTCTAATGGGTGAGGAACTGAAATAGCCTTCTAAGCCACTTAGGGCCAAGACGGCCAGTAGGTTTTCAGTTCAATGTACTGATTAGTTGCAAGTCGCTTCCTGGAAGGCTCTGTGGACAAGAATTCTAAGGCTGCTAATGAGATTTGCAGAGCTGCCATGATCGATTATCAATGTCCACAGTGAGCATGGGAAGGAGAAGGGAAGAACCTGGCCTAGGCACTGTGGGCCCTGGCCCAGGCTCTTCTTGCTCTTCCAAAAAGTACAGAAAAGTACCAACATTCTCCTTCCTGGTTACATTTCTGAGAATCAAAGCCTTTTTGGTAGCAAGCTGTAAGCCAGTTCAAGACCAAACACTGAAAAATTAAGTTTGGTGTGTTTTGTTTTGTTTTAATTGTTTAGCATTTCATAGCTTCCTTCTGGGAAAACTATCTGGCTATTAGACATCATAATCTCAGTAACATGGTGGTCTCCTCTTGCCCAGTAATGATGATAATGGCTTATATTTTCAGAGCACTTAATTTGCAAAATGCTCTTGCATCCATTAGGACATTTTATATTCAACTATTTGGCTTGCGGCTGCGGCGAGCACTAAAGGAAGTGAAGGCAAACTGGTGTTGGGTATTTCTTAAGTCTCATTTCCAGTTCATTGATGATTCCAGCACATATGTTTTGTCTCCAAAGTGCTGGTGTTTCACTTCCAGAGTAACGGTATCTGCTTCTTGCTGTGAGTGTCCCTCTGGTTTCTTGACTTCTTAATTTATTTTCCTTTCATTTATGATTCTTCCCCATGTAATACATGTTTCTCTCTTGTTAAAATATTGTCCTCATATTGTGCGACATGCCCAAGTATTTCCTCGATGAGTCATTTATGGATCACAAGGCCAATTCTGTTCTGAATACAAAATGCCGAGGCTAAGATTAATTCCAGTTTGTATTAATGACTGCAGATTCTTAAGGCTCAGAAACCCCTGGTTGCTGCACAGATATCAAAGTGGTTAAATGGTGGCCTGTGTGGAAGGCAGGCTCTCATTTCTTTTCTGTATCAGAGTGTTGTTTTCCTATCCTCTTAGCTTCTACTGTAGAGGCATAATCCATTCTCTCCCACTCGTCCAGTCTCAAGAGATTTGGAACTATTTTGCAATAAAAGATGTTTAAGGTTGACCCTCCCTGCCCACGCTGCTCTCTGCTCAAATGGGTTGAGTCAGTATTTCCTCTCTCTCTAACTCAGCAATGGGCCAGCTAGTTTTGTCTGATAGATGAAGACCCAATTATAAATGACCTTCTTCAGAATTCATCTAACCAGGAAAAAAGTCAAGCAATGATTTGATTAATGGAATAAAAGAAGAACTGTGAAGCAGATAAATTCAGACTCTAAATTTTTTTTCCTCCAAGCAATATTTTGGGAAGTTTCCATAGTAGAGTTTCTATTATGAAACTTTAAATTGCTTAATAGGGGAACTATGTTTTGTCCTCCATTCATTTAATGGCAACCCAGATGATCAAAATTCTTTAAATGAAGACATAAAAATATAATTTATTGTTCATATGACTTCAAAGCCCAACAAAAAACTATTAAAGCCACATAATCCTATATCTCTTGTATAATTGTTTTCAGTGAATTAGAATTTGGTATTATATTCTTGGTATACATTAAAAGGTGCTGCAAGAAACAACCATATGAAATCTAATCTTGCATTTAATGTGGGGATACAATTTGAATAAAATCAGTACGTTAGCCAATTATCATAGCAATAACAACATATTTTTCCTGGTTCCATTTTTATAATTATCCCTTTTATTCCTCCAAATTATGAGAAAGTTTATTTAGAAAGTTACAAAGATAGAAGTGAGCCAGCTGGGCCATATAGGCTCAGGAAACAACTTACAGAGGCAAAAGAAAGGCCTTTGGCACTTAGGAGAGAGAAAGACAAAGGTGCCGAGACCGGTTTGGCTCAGTGGATGGAGTGTCGGCTTGCGAACTGAAAGGTCCCAGGTTTGATTCCGGTCAGGGGCATGTACCTTGCTTGTGGGCACATCTCCACTGTGGGGCATGGAGGAGGCGGCTGATAGATGTCTCTCTCTCATCAATGTTTCTGACTTCCTATCTCTCTCCCTTCCTCTCTGCAAAAAATCAATAATATATATGAAAGACAAAGGTAATGTGCTGGTGGGGTAAGGAGGAAGCAGGAGAAAGGAAGAACTCAAGTGTGTGCCTGAGAGGAAGAGTACTTACAAATTTTTTTTTCTTTTTTAAAAAACGTATGTTTAAAAGAAATTTTGAACATTTTATTGATTTCAGAGAGAGGAAGGGAGAGGAAAAGAGAGAAAAAAAATATTGATTGAATGCCTCCTGCATAGCCCCTACTGGGAATCAAGCTCATAACTATATGCTCTGATTAGGAATTGAACCACTGGCCTCATGGTGCATGGGTCGAAGCTCAACCATTGAGCTACACCAGCCAGCCTTAAATTTATCTTTATTGTTGAAAGTACTACAGATGCCCTTTTTCTCCCCCATTGTTCCCCTCTTCTATACTCCTGCCCCCTCCCCAGGCCCTCACTGCTCTATTACCTGTGTCTATGGGTATGCATGCATGCATATAATTTAATTGCTTAATTTCTTCCTGCCCCCTCCCCCTTATAGACAACTTTAAAACTAACACATTAAGAACTAACACATTAAAAATGCAAGGTAATGGCCCCTGCTTTCTTTCTGTAAGCTTAGCCTTTAGTTGAGAGGCAATTCAATATGGAAAATATAATAATAATAGTCAATAACATATGAGCTACTCAAGACATTCATCACAAAATAACAAGTGAGGGCTCTAGAGAGTAAATGTTTAAGGATATAGCCAGAAGTAATAGAAGGTCTAGATGATTGGGGATGAATAGGATGGGTTTTAAAGGGTTGGAAATGTTTGATGTATATCTTATAAAAGGAATGAAGGAGATAATTAAATGTCTTCTTATGTCAGTAAGCCCCAGAACTACATGTGTTCTGATGTAATTTTTATTATCCACAAATCTTCTTCCCATTTTCTCCAACAGAGAATCAATTGTGGATTTTAGAGATTTCTTGAGGATCCATTGCTCATCAGCTACCTGAAAATCAGGAATCTAGTGTAAGGTAAAATAGCATGAACAGAAGTAGGTAGCTGTTGTAATGACCTAATGAGTAAGTGTATTTATAGGGCATAGGGATTGAAAGACCTTGGTAGAGGGAGAAAAGCAGAGGATTTGATCTCTAAGGACCTGGGGTCTAGTTTTAGCTGACATTTGTTAGTCGTGTAACCTTGGACGAAATTCTTAACTTCTTAAGCCTTGAATTTTCTCATTTATAATGTCCTTTAGATTGACTTGTAGAGGTTGTATGTAAACTAATATCCTAGAAAGTGCTGTATAAACTTTAAAAATGAAGTACAAAGTATTATATTAAAGTGATACTCATTTTAGTAATAGATTTCTTCATACAGATTTGATTACTATCATCTATCAAAATGCTCATCTGAGCTCTAGATTCAGTGTTTCCCATTGGCTTTACACTTGGTGTTGGAAATCAAAGCTGACAAGTCCACTTAGTCTAGGGTTAGTAAGCACCCAGGGGCCTCTGCAACAGCAGGAAAATAGCAGGTGCTGTCATCCTCTCAGAGGTTGGCTGATTCCCCTCTAAGGCTATCAGCTTAGAGAAGTCCTCAGATATCAGGACCAGTGCATTTCATCCCAGGTATGTGCGCAATATTAGCTCCAGTAGAGTTCATGCCCATGTTAAAATTGGGTTTATAATAGAGCAAGATCTCATCTTTCCATTGCGAGGAAACCTGTAAAAACGGCATGAACCTCTGGAGAAAGATTTTGGAATAAGGATAGCATGGTGATGTTCAATGGTGGTGCAATCTTTATTTGCTAGGTTTGTTCATGGAAAACTTAAAAGTTTGGAAAAAGAGTAATGAGCACCCTGTAGCTCTCATGCCACTAGCCTCCTGAAATAACTAACAGAAATGAGAAAACAGGCCATTCAATATATAATAAAAGGAACCACCACATGGAGCTCTAAGTACTAGACAGGATGCAGGAATTTTCTTCTAATCCTAATGCTATAAATATGCAATAAAGGGAAGAATAATATACAAACAAGTTTAAAATAGAACTCAGCAGGTCTCATCCCTTCTATTTTAGGGAAATCCAATGAAGTGTGTACTAGGTTTCCAAAACTGTTATAATGAATATTACATGGAAACTCATAAGTGCCCATTTCACTGGACCAACCCCACTGGATCAAGGAGAAATGTTATAATCTTGCAGACTATGAGAGCCTGTGTCAAGTATATGCCTAGCATGTTTGACTGCCTGTTGTAGTCTTAGGGCTCAGCATGAAATTCCAAATATGGTACTCATTCTCATTATTAGCTGTT
>PVJN01021459.1:0-34617 GCA_004026805.1 Lasiurus borealis | reverse complement strand
AAAATCAGGTCATTTTATTAACTGCGATTTGTCTGGTGAAATAATTGCCCCCTTTTTAAGCAATATTCTTGAAACTCCTTATTAAAAATTGAGATGATCTCCTTTCTTAAGCATATAAATCTCTCACCAGTGCCTCCCATTGAATGAACGCAGCAGGAAGGTGAGAGAACCTGGAAAATAAGTTTTTAGACAAAAAAAAGTGAACAATGGATACGAGAACCAGCATAAAACCAGTGAGGTGGGGGCTGCTGTAAGCCTCATACATGACACAGATGAGGAAATGGAGTTGTAGTGGAATAAAAAAAACTTCCCAAAGTCACAAGAATTGAATTCCAGAGCCCAGGTTTCTGTTCATTCTGCCGCACATAGATAACGAATGAAGTCCCATGGAAATATGAATTGAGCTGGGGTGGGGAGTGGGCAGAGATGGTTTCTCAGGAAACCAAAGTAAATACCTGGTTCCAAGAATAGAATCACAGAGGCATTCAAGATCAGAAAATTCGCATCATCGGAAACTAGCAAATAGCACACAGCACCCAGTACACACAAAGTAATAAATGAATCTACTTAATTAAATCAGTAGATGAAGGGCCCCTTAAGTTGGAGACTATCTGGGGTGGAGAATTTATTGAAACCTCAAAACCAAGAAGGATGACTCTCCTTCCTCAAAGGGCTCTATGCTCCTGCCCAAAATGGAAGAGGAGATGCTAGGGAGTGGCTAATGTTTACTGAGCCCTGTAGCATCGCGCAAATGCATTATGGGAATTATCTCATTTATACACAACAACCTAATGATATGGGAACTATTGTGATACCCATTATACAGATGAGGAAACTAAGGTTCTCACAGGTAGGCATCTGCCTGAGGTCAGGCAGGAATTATGAATGCCAACATTCAAACTAAAGTCTTCTAATTTAGCTTAAGTCCTTCTTCCCTCCGCTGGGATTGGTTAAGGAACTAGGGTAGATTGAGACTGAGGAAGGGAAGTGAGAAGATGCCCTGTGAACCCATTTACAGAGAACTGAGGAAGTAAGGGGCAGGGGAACCGTGTTACAGGATGGCAGAAGCCTCATCAGGAAAAATGAAATTATTGAGATACCCACAAAAAATCCTTCTCACATTCTTCCTTTGCAAAGTCAATTCCACTTGTACTTTGATCTTTGACCTAGACCCATACAATTAATTCCACATCATATTTCTGCATATTGCTCTCCAAGGAGAATCAGGTTTACACTTCCCCCAACCCAAACCATAACAGTACTTAATTAGGTGATAATTTATGTAGTACTTAGCATGAACTTTTGGCACTTGCTGAAGAGGGCTGCACAAGTGTACACATGTTATCACCTGACTACATCAAGTACCGGGGCCTGGGCATTGGTGGGGTGTCTTGGGCTTTACAAGGTATCAAATGACTTTTATGACCCTGTCGTACCTGGCTTTGCAGTAGGCAGCACTGTCTCTAGTGTGTATTAATATCCTGGATATTATGCCCGCATGCACTTAAAACACTGATTCCGAACATTTCACAACAACAAGGAGCCCGGAAATCGGAGAAACAGATGTGGGATGAATAGGAGGCCTTCACAGGTCCATCATTCAGCTTCGGGGAAGTGGTACAACAGGAGGGAATCGCTCATTCCTGCTCAGTGGAAAATAAACATAACACTCCCTGCTGGCAGATACGGTCTGTGGTGATAACAAGGCTCTGAACACTTGCTCCAACTCTCACCCTCATATCTCTGTCCTATGAACAAGACTGACCCAGATATGGTTTCTTCCCAGGCACTCATGAGGGCTGATGTGGGAACCCCTTTCCACGTCCGGTGTGGTTCAGGGTTCCCGGTTCAGGGTTTGGGTTCTGGAGGAGGCCGCACGCAAACAAAAAGAGAGACTAGAAAATATTAATTTGGCGATATTGGGGGGCCAGGTGGGAGCCTTCCTCTAGTGGAAAGGACTACCACCTTCCTTTGGCCTTGCCATCCCTTTTATTCAGGTTTGGGATACTCCCTTTGCCCTGAAGCAGGCAATTCCAGTAACAAGTAGATTATCTTTACCAGTCAGGATTCACATGATTATTTTACGGAGAAGTTCATTGTCTCAATTAGATAGGGGGTGGCTGGCTTTGACCTTTCAGGGCTTCAAGGTTGACCAGCCTTCCGGGTTCCTTGTCCACTTTCTATTAGTGAGACAGTGATTGGTTTCTGGCAGGCTGAGAAGGTCCCGACTGTGTGAACCCAAAATGCTAAAGGTGCTCCTTTAATAATACGTATTTGTCAAGAAAATGGGCAACCCTGAAGGCTGGGCAGATGCCTGAAGTTCAGGGAGTGTGCCATCTTAGGTTCAAGTTTATAGCAGGTGGAACCAAGAAGATCCTCTCCCAGTCGTCCCTGATGCTCATTACGCTCTTGAACAAAAGAAGGAAGTCAAAAGGACATTAGGTTGGCTCCTGGATACTGCATCACATCTGTCTTTTCTAGAAACTAAGATCAATTCAGAAAGAAAGTAGTCACAGACTAGTCTTCTTTGTTGCCTCTGGGAAGAAAGAGATGGTAAGAACATAGAATAAGAGCTATTTCTTTCTGAGCACTGCCAGGCTTATGGTCCTAAGCAGACTAGACAAAGGATCTCACATATGAGAATCTGGGCTAGAAGGGAATCCATGAAGTTGAGTTATGATCTCCAGATGACTCCTTAAGTTTGTCATCTTTCTGAGTCAAGTCCATGGTGATGTCCTGGAGCCCAGGTTCTACTTGCGGCCTGTTCCAGCCTCATGACCTTAGCCTTTGACTTGTTTCATGAAGCTATGACTCTTAGAAGGTCCTAAGGATTACAGATTGAGCACTGGTCCTGTCCTGTCCCCCTCCCCCCCCCCCCACACACATATACACACACATACATATACACTCCTGGCTGCTTTTTGAGACCGCCACAGCCCTGCACTGGCCACCCAGCTCTCTCCTGGGGCAGACCCTCCAAAGCAGGGCTGTAATCAATAAGAAAGAAAATAGAGGCTTAAAAAAGTCACCTAGGAGAATGAAATTAAAAATAAGCTTTCTTCAGTAAAGCATCAGACTGTGAAATTACAGCAGGAAGATTAAAGTTAGGTGAGGTAGATAAGAGATCAATCAAAGGACTTGTATGCATGCATATAAGCATAACCAATGAACATAGACACTGGGGGGTTGGGGTATGGCTGGGAGGGAGGGGGGCAATGGGGAAATATGTATAAAAAATTAATAAAAATAAATAAATTAAATTAAATTAAAAAAGCAAAAAAAAGAGGCACCAAACATATATATATATATATATATATGCCTTCTTTCCCCTTCCAGGTATATGTCAGTCAAAAATAAAAGCAGTATGTTTCTAGATACTACTCCTACCCAAATGCTACAAATCTAGTGTGGCTCCAAAACAGTGTTGAAATCAACTCCGTAATAGGTTCACCAACCACTGACTTGTTCTTTCTCCCAGAATTATTTTATGTTGAAAATAAGTAAAACATTGCGCTAAGTGGTGCAAGGAAAGCAAAGATGAATCATGCGTGTTGTCTGTATGAAATTTACAACCCAGCCCAAGAAGACACAAGTGCTGTGGAGCCCCCAAATCTAGAATCACAGACGCTGAGCACCCCTGAGTTGGGAGGTTTTGGGAAGATAATGCGGTCTAGCAGTTCACCTTGCTTCTGCTCGTGCACCCCCAGGGGTAGAGGACTTGTGACTTGTTAGCTTAAATTACTTTATCTTCAGGCATCTCTGGATGGTAGGCATTTTTTACATAAAATTAAAATATATCCATTCAAGACTTCTACCAATAGGTGTACATTGGAATCTCATAAGAAAATCTAAGTATTTTCTATTAATCCCATTGAGTTTATTACATAAAACTGTGAAATTCTCCCACCCTGTGAAATTCTTCTCCAGACATGGCATCACTACTTCTTTGAGTTATTCTTATGTCACATGGTTTTGTCTTTTCATAATTATTCTGTTCCCTTTTCTCTTACTTCTACTCAGATTGGCTATCCCTTTGAGCATATGAAACTGTGCCAGTATATGAGATGGGGTTTAATTAGAGAAGACCCAAGCCCTTACCTCTCTTTTCTAAGTGCTATACTTTAGTGATAAAGCATTGAATTTTTTGACAGCCACTTCAGACATATAGAGATTACAGCAAGTTCAAATCCCGAGTATCAATGTGATGGCATGATTGATTTCTCTCAATGGTTGGTTTGGGGAAGCAACTAATTTGTTTCACTAATCCTGGATTCCCATTCTGTCATCCATCCTTCTCATTTAAGACTTATCTTCATTCAAGCGCTGGGAACAGATGTGTTTAGCAGATTTCCTACTGTTGATGTAAATGTTAGTGAAAACAGGACTAAGGTCGAGACAGGTTTGGCTCAGTGGATAGAGCATCGGCCTGCAGGCTGAAAGGTCCCAGGTTCGATTCGGTCAAGGGCATGTACTTGCTTGCAGGCACATCCCCAGTAGGGGGTGTGCAGGAGGCAGCTGATGGATGTCTCTCTCTCATCGATGTTTCTGACTTTCTATCCCTCTCCCTCCCTCTCTGTAAAAAATCAATAAAATAAAATAAAACAGGTCTAGGAACAGAGCTCTAGAGGAAGAAAATTCCCTCTCTCATGAAAAACATCTTCATATTACCTGCTCCTCCAGCACCTTAATCCAAGCTGCCATCATGCATCAATAGTACTTTGCCTCCAACACTACAACCGCAGAGATTCTGTTAGTGCTAAACCAGACCATCTACCTTCAGTTATCAACTTTCTAATGGACTCCTGCCTCAGTTTCCATAAAAGTTAAAGACAAAGTGCACCCTTCAATTCTCTCCCACCTCAGCTGCTACCACTCCCACCCTCAAGCACTCTGCTCAGCCAAACTGGGCTCCTTGCAGTCTTCGGACACACCATGCGGCTCTGGCCTCAGGGCCTTTGCACTTGCGCTTCTTTCGGGTCCTTTCATCAGCTCCCCCAGGGATCCCTCCCTCACCTGTTTCACCTGCTCCTTAAGGACTAACCTGTCAAATTTTCACAAAGCCATACCCTCCTGGCACCCTCCCTGTGTCCTGCTTTACATCTGTCTGTAGCCCCTAATGCTATTACCTCTAACATAAGCTCAAATTTACATGTTTTCCTGGTTATTGCCATCTCTACTGAAATATGGAACATTGCGGTGTATTGCTGATGAACGCCTCTCCAATGCCCTGTGACACTGGACACGGGGAGACACTGAATACATGGTTTCTGAATGAATGAATGATCCTCCAGAGATGACCTTGTAGCTGCTTTGTATTCACAGGATTCGGGATTCATTTGTTCAGAGAGCAGACGAGTACACTTCAGGCTGGCACGCAGGGGGCGACTCGCAAAGCATTCTCTCGGGCTCCAAGTGGCATCTCTATTTCTAAGCCGCTCAGGTCCTCTCCTCTCCTTAGCTCTCCTATCTTGGCTGCAATGACCGCCCTCAGCCCCAACCCCAGGAAAGCTTCAGACACAGACGTCCATTATGGGCCATCCCCCGTACCCCCAAATCCCACCCACAGACTCCGAGCCTACCTCTCTCTCAATAGCCTCATTAAGCAGGCAGCACCTTGGAGAAGGCAGATGAAAAGCCTTAGGCAAACTGGTCCGGTACTTGCCCTGCGATTTTATTTGTACATCAATTAAACCGGGACCTAGAACCCCACCGGGAACAAAGGAAGCCTTATTTTCTGGCCCTGCAGAAGGAGCGTCAATGAAAGTCTTTGTGCGACTACCCAAGAGGCCCTGGAAGGCTGGAGATGTCACTCTAACCTTTTCGCCTCCGGTGAAGAGCCAGAAACTGAGTTAAATGTCAATGATGAGCAGGCAACCCCTAATCAGGCACGTGGAGTTCAAGTCCCAGATGCACCACTTTCTAGTTAGATGATGCAAGACAGGGACTCAACCTTCCCGATCCTTGATACCGTCATATAACATTAAGAGGATGATGATGGTAACTGCCTCATAGATGGTTGAAATTGGTGATGTTGAAAGCAGTCAATGAATATGAGCTAGGTCTAGTATTTATTTAACAGCTTCCTTTTTCAAATAAGAGTGAATACATCCTCTATCTTGGCCACTGCGCCGGGCTTGAGGATGATAAAGAAAACGAGTCACTGCTTGTGCCCCAAGGAGTTCAGCGGGGTCAGAGCAGGAAACAGACAGCGTGCTCAGGAGGATTTGGGGGGAGACTGGAAAGAGCAGACTATTTACAGAGATGCGGTTGGGCTCGAGAAACCAAGTGGGATGCTGAAGCACCCCGAGACCAGCACCAGCAAGAAGCTGTAACCACACACAGGTCCATCGGGGCGAGAGAGGAAACGGTGATACTGGAGCTGGCCCGGTGGAGACCAGAGCCCTGAAAAAGGGGGTGTCTGACATTGCCAGCTGCATCTGGAGGCAGGGCGGGAGTGAGGGAAACCAATGCATCAATCCCCATCTCTTTTTTCTCTCCCATCTTCTCTCTGTGCTTCCCACCGGCTGAAGTCAACCAGAAGGCTGTGAGCGAAGGGGCGTGAGTGGAGCAGCTCTTAGAGACAACCTTCTGGGGCAGAGAAGAGAGGAAAGGGAGAAAGTATATGAAGACAGGGAATAGCCAATAACTAGCCTAAGGATCAGACCACGGTCATTTTACTAAGTATCAGTGGTGGTGCTCAATGCTTTGCATGAATCATCTCACAATCAAAACAGAACTGAGCTGAGACCAGTTTGGCTCAGTGGATAGAGCATCGGCCTGCAGACGGAGGGGTCCTGCGTTCGATTCCGGTCAGGGGCATGTATCTTGGTTGCAGGCACATCCCCAGTGGGGGACGTGCAGGAGGCAGCAGATCGATAACTCTCTCATCATCCATGTTTCTAACTCTCTATCACTCTCTCTTCCTCTCTGTAAAACATCAATAAAATATATTAAAAACAAAACTGAGAGTAAGGTATGTATTTTTCCCCACACTTTTCGTAAGAGGAAGCTGAGACTTCAGGAGATCATATGTCTTCTTTCAGTTCTGTGCTGTCTAGTCCAGTCTTGCTGTTGGACACAAGGCAGACACGTTTTCCACTGGGGCTACCATGCTCCCTTCACATACGCAACAAGCACGCACTGAGTTCCGGTGCAGAGACAGTGTTAGTCACCACAGAGTCGATCTTTGCTTTGTATATTCCTCCTTGCATAGTTAGGTGTAGCCAGAGGCTGATTATGGTTAATGAAATATAAGGGAAGTTCCATGTATCACTTCCAGGTTGGGACTATCAGAAGATTATGCATAAATCTCGAGTCTCTCTCTCTTCCACTGATAAAGCACAGAGGATACTATGAATTCCAGATCTTACTCTTAGATGCTCAAGCCTCCTTTAGCCCGGGACCTTAAGTGACTATATAGAGAAGCACCTACTGCTGTCCCTCAAGGTACATTCATAAAAATAAGAAATAAACTGTTGTTTTAAGTGATTGCAATTTGGGGTTGTTTGTTACTCAGCATATCCGAGTCTCACCTGATGAATACACGTGTCAACTTTATGCCAACTTCTTTGTGGATGCAGGGAGTGCAATGGTAAGGAATGGTCCTGGATTTGCAGTCAATGCCACATAAAAACTGCACACAACCATGAAGAGATAAGGGGAAAATTATCCTGCAGAGAGTGAAAGGAATAACTGACAAGATGTTTTAGCTGTCTTAAAGGACAAGCAGAACTTCACCAGCAGGCAAAAATAGAGATGGATTTTCCAGAAGAGAAATGGCATTGCAAATGCACAAGACTTGAGGTATCAGATAGTAAACACCGCCCCAATGAAATCCAAAAGTATACCAAGTTTCTTATAAGATTGGGTCTAGATAACCCAAGCACAGTTCATAGGGGAAATGGGTAACATATGTAAAAAACCCACAATAAAATAAAATAGAGGAACTATTAAAGAGCTGAATCGATTATAATAGTATAGGAACACCGAAGACCTACATTTTCCCACATGGAAACCTAGAAATTTGAGGTGGGATTTGAATATGTTGACTACACAAGCTGGGTTGAAGATTTGCTGTCAGGAGTAGCAGCATTAGTGGTTGTGGCCACAGTGGCTTTTCCTGCAGAATAAGTAAGCGTCTGACAGTAACTGAACATTGATCTACGTGCCTGTAGATCAAAGTGATTGATACGCATTCTCATTGTCCAGTTCTTTAACAAGCTATATGCCAAGCACTATGCTAATTACCTTACAAATTACTGTCACTTCATCTCATAAAAAACCTAAAAGACCCGGCCAGCATGGCTCAGTGGTTGAGTGTCAACCTATGAACCAGGTGGTCACGGTTCGATTCCCGGTCAGGGTACATGGCCGGATTGTGGGCTCCACCCCTGGTGAGGGATGTGCAGGAGGCAGCCGATCAATGGTTCTCTCTCGTCATTGATGTTTCTCTCTTTCTCTCCCTCTCTTCCTCTCTGGAATCAATAAAAATATGTATTTAAAAAAAAAAAAAACTTGCCAAAACCGGTTTGGCTCAATGGATAGAGCATCGGCCTGCAGACTGAAAGGTCCCAGGTTCAATTCCGGTCAAGGGCATGTACCTTGGCTGCGGGCACACCTCCAATAGGGGGCGTGCAAGAGGCAGCTGATCGATGTCTCTCTCTCATCGATGTTTCTAACTCTCTATCCCTCTCCCTTTCTCTCTGTGAAAAATCAATAAAATATATTTTAAAAAACAAATTTAAAAAACCCTAATAGAGAGGTATTATTATTTTTATCTCTCTTTGCAGATGAAGAAAGTATGACACAGAGAGGTTGAAAACTTGCCCAAGGTCACACAGCTGGAAGTAGCAGAGCTACGCTCAGGCAGTTTAACTGCAGACCCCGTGCTGTCTTGGGAATGCTATTTTATGGTTTAATTCACTTCTAATCATCAACCTGAGTGAGCATTTTGTTGTTGTTTTTATTCTACCTTCTGACAGGTGAATAAATGTGTTCAAAGAGCAGGATGCTGCTGACATATCATGGCTAGTGTACCTCAGAGCTCAGCTACAAGCTGGACCCCCAGACTCCAGAGCCTATGTGCCTTTATATGGCCCTCCAAGTAGATATTTGACTTTTGGGGGGTTTGATCAAATCACACAAATCCACATGGGTTCCTAAATCTACTTCCAAAAAGCTTTGCTTACTAAAATGACAATTTTAGTGGATGAAAATCCATGAATCCACTCGTGGCCATTGACCATCTACTGTACAAAAGACAGTGAGAAGAATACCAGGCTCTATAACAAACTGCTCCCGACTCAAGGACCTCACACCCTCAGCTGGAGGCAAATTACACTCTAATGTAGTACAACAAAGCCAGTTAGTATACAGCCCGGATAATAGATGACGGGAATGAAATTTCAGAAAGGGCTCCAGGGTGGGAATGGGAGACTACATAGGGTCATGGGTCATGGGAAAGATTTGAATGGCTGCAGAGGAGATAATGGCTCTGAATCCAGGGCAGGGGAGGAACAGGCCTGGATCAGTTTAAATGATGGGACATAAAAAAGACAATGAGTCGCCAAAACCGGTTTGGCTCAATGGATAGAGCATCAGTCTGCGGACTGAAAGGTCAAGGGCATGCATCCTGGTTGCGGGCACATCCCCAATAGGGGACGTGCACGAGGCGACTGATCAATGTCTCTCTCTCATTGATGTTTCTAACTCTCTATCCCTCTCCCTTCCTCTCTATAAGAAATCAATACAGTATATTTTTTTTAAAAAAAAGACAATATGTGAGGGTCAGGGAGGGGGCCCCAGGATTCCAAGCTAAGAATAGCACTTGCTCTGTAATAATTAGGCCAATCTATTAAAGAGCTAGAGCTTTAATCTAATGGTATTTGATGTAGACACCAGTGTGAGGTCGCCCCCTGGTCTACATCACTGCCTGGATGGCGAATTCCTACAGCGTCAGTCACTCTGTCATCAGAGCAGAGGATTTGTCACCAGCATGCTGGCCTGAAGGAGCAGGGGAGAAACCGAGGCAGCTGGCCTAGGAGAAGCTTCAGAGGCGGAGGGTGGAACAGAGAGAAAGAGAGAGCTGAGTGCTCAGACAAAGCCCAGGTATGTCTGCTTATGATCAACCGGACCAAAATTTAACCTCGCAAGAATGTTGCTCTCAAAATTCAAGAAAGCGTTATTGAATTGTTCCATTGCCATCAGGACTGTTTTCATTTTTAAGCACGTGTGTGGTCGCCTCCACATTGAAGGATTATTCATAGCCAAGGGAACACCCCTCCCCCCCCCACCCCACCACACACAACCATTTTCAGGGCATCTGTGCCCTCGTGGAGGCTGCCATGATATTTTAATTGAATGGGATCAAATTTCAATGAAAAGGGTAGAAGTACTGCATTTTCAAGAACTAATAATTCCATAATTCTCTAGATGGGGTGTACCTTTTTGGCCCAAATAGGCAGAAGGCATCTACGTTTCTCTACAGCAAGCATTCTCATTTGAAACAGGACCAGGATTATCAAAAGTGCACACTGTTTCTGAAGCCCTGGGAGGACCCTGAAGGAAACTTGCCCACAAAGGGTCCCCCTTGACTACAGGGGTCCCAGGAGGGTTTGCCAGATGGGGGCCTAGACAGAGGCCAGGAGATGGTGGTCCAGATTCACTGAGTTTTCAGTTTCCTGGTCAGCTTCCTACTTGCATCTACATACTTCATTCCCAGGTCATTTCTTTTTTTTTTTTTAAATATATTTTATTGATTTGTTATAAAGAGGAAGAAAGAGGGATAGAGAGTTAGAAACATCGATGGAAGAGAAACATCGATCAGCTGCCTCTTGCACACCTCCCATGGGGATGTGACCACAACCAAGGTACATGCCCTTGCCCGGAATCGAACCTGGGACCCATGAGTCCGCAGGCTGATGCTCTCTCCACTGAGCCAAACTGGTCAGGGCTCCAGGTCATTTCTCTCTAACTGCATCCACCCTCTCACCTGGAAATGGTCATGAAAAAGGAGGGTTGATGCACACAAAGATCCCAATGCAGCATCGGACAGCAAAGAGGGCAAGACTGCAGGGAGACAAGAATTCGGGTTTGGCTTCTTCCTTCCTGGTGCCATGTAAGTCATGTCACCTTTGTGTGCCTCTGCGTGATGTCCAGGGACCTGCATAGCCCTGAACTCCTGTGGACTATGGGATCCCTCGTGACATCAGGTCTGCTCACATTAAAGCCATACTTTACCTGCCCTTCACTTCAATGCCACATGCATGCTCCTCCCCTCCCCATTCTCACCCCTGAACCTGCTTCACTGACTGTCTCCTTTGGCCATACACTCCCATTGCGCTTTCTCACAAATTCCCTCTATCTCCTTTTTTTTAAATTTAATGAATCTTTATTGTTCAGATTATTACAATTGTTCCTCTTTCCCCCCCCATAGCTCCCCTCCACCCAGTTCCCACCCCACCCCCTGCCCTTACCTCCCCACCACTGTCCTCATCCATAGGTGTATGATTTTTGTCCAGTCTCTTGCCGCACCCTTCTCATCTCTTTCCCCCTGAGAACTGTCAGTCTATTCTCTTTCTATGCCCCTGATTCTATTATATTCACCAGTTTATTCTGTTCATCAGATTTTTTATTCACTTGATTTTTAGATTCACTTGTTGATAGATATGTATTTGTTGTTCATAATTTTTATCTTTACTTTTTTCTTCTTCCTCCTCTTCTTAAAGAGTACCTTTCAGCATTTCATATAATACTGGTATAGTGTTGATGAACTCCTTTAGCATTTTTCTTATTTGTGAAGCTCTTTATCTGACCTTCAATGCTGAATGATAGCTTTGCTGAGTAGAGTAATCTTGGTTGTAGGTTCTTGCTATTCATCACTTTGAATATTTCTTGCCTCGCCCCTCTGACCTGCATTGTTTTTGTTGAGAAATCACCTGACAATCGTATGGATGCGTGCCTGTAGGTAATTAACTGTTTTTCTCTTCCTGCTTTCAAGATTCTCTCTTTGTCTTTTGCTCTTGGTATTTTAATTATGATGTGTCTTGGTGTGGTCCTCTTTGGATTCCTTTTGTTTGGGGTTCTGTGCATTTCCTGGACTTGTAAGTCTATTTCTTTCATCAGGTGAGGCAAGTTTTCAGTCATTATTTCTTCAAATATGTTTTCAGTATCTTGTTCTCTCTCTTCTTCTGGCACCCCCATAATTCTGATGTTGGTACACTTGAGGTTGTCCCAGAGGCTCCTTACCCTATCTTCAAATTTTTGGATCCTTTTTTTCTTTTTGCTTTTTCAGTTGAGTGTTTTCTGCTTCTTTGTATTTCAAATCTTTGACTTGATTCTTGCATTCCTCTAGTCTGCTGTTAGGTCTCTGTATAATATTTTTTATATCAGTCAGTGTATGTTTAATTTCTAGTTGGTCCTCTTCCATATCCTCGAGGGTCTCGCTAAATTTATTGACCTTTTCTAGGAAATTCTTAAAAAACCTTATAACCGTGGTTTTGAACTCTATATGCAGTCATTTGTTTTCCTCCATTTCTTTTGTTTGTGATCTGTTTCTTTGTCTCTGCATTTTCGCTGCTTCCTTGAGTTTGTAGAGTAGCTTTTTGTGCTGCGTGTCCTATATGGCCCAGTGGTTCAATCTCTCCAGTTACCTGAGGTGGACACTCTTGGTGCACCCCTTTGTGGACTGTGTGTACAGCCCTGTTGTAGTTAAGTCTTGATTGTTGTTGATATCACAGTGGGGAATTGACCTCCAGGCTAATTGGCTGTCAGGATCAGCTGTGTCTACGCTGGGAGAACTTCTGTGCTGGAGTTAGCCTTATGAGACAAGACTTGCAAAATTGCAAAAGCCTCTGTGCTCAGCTTGGAGCAGGCAGAGTCTCAGGACTGACCAGACAGCCTTGGCTTCCTGTCAGCTCTTCCCTATGAGGCCCCTAGGTCTCAGTGTCCCTCAGTAATAGCTGCAGCCCTCTCTGCGCACACTTGTGTGCATGCCTCCAGACCTCTGCCTTTTGCTGCTCCCCTGAGTTTCTGTGTTCTCCAGGGACCCTTATGAGTCTGGGTCCCCAGGGTCTCACCCAAAACTGGGGTTCAGCACAGTCAGAACTAGAGTTCAGTGCAGTCAGAAGGTTCCATCTTCCTCCCACTAGAGAAAGCCAGTGGCACAATCAGCAGTCAGTCCTCTCTGCATGTACTCACATGCCTCCAGACCTCTGCCTTTTTGTGGCTCCCCTGAGTTTCCATGCACTCCTCCCTTTATCCAATAGTTCAGACTCCCCCCATATGAGTCTCACCTGGAACTGGGGTTCAGTGCGGTTGGGAGTTTCCATCTCCCTCCCGCTAGAGGAAGCCAGCCAGGCACTTAGCTGCCCGTCCTCTCCACGCACATGTTTCCATACCTCAGCTTTTTGCAGCTCCTCTGAGTCTCCGTGAGCCCCTCTCTTTCCTTCTAGTTGTAGAATTCCACTCAGCCAGCTTTCCTGTGCTTCTGGGTGATGTCCATTCTGTCTTTTAGCTGTAGTTTTGAAATTGTTGTGTGAGGCAGCAGTTTAGGTGTTCACCTATGCCACCATCTTGGTTTCTCCTCCCCCTTCTGCCTCCTTAAAGCCAACTTTCCTTTCCAGCCCCCTGCTGGCCAGGAGTCCGTAGCAGGGGAAAGCAAGATGGAGATCATCTCATGAGGCTGAGAACCCCTGGAATGTTGTCTTGTACAATGTGGCATCCCAGTGCCTAGGATCAAAGTTGGCATATCATATTCACGGGTTCATGTGTGATGGAAATTTCCCAAAATTAGATCCTGGTGACCATCGCAAAACTCTGAACAGATTAAAAACCACTGAATGGTTCACCTTAAAAGGATACTTGTGGTTATATCTCAATAATGCTGCCATTTTAGAAAATTGGTGACCCAAGAATACCTTCTATGGTCCCCAAAGGTCTCTCATGAGTTTTGTCAAGTGTATATTAAGTAAAGTACCCCAAATTCAATAAGCCCACCGCCTTCCCTACCCTTGCCTTAAAAGCAGGCTAGTTGGAGGAATTATTAGCTGCATTTCAGAAACTATTTTGACTTTTTGCCAAAGTCCTAGAAACCACTTGTATAAGATAAATAAATAGAGGCACAGAAAGTCTTTTTTAACAACAGCAATCCAGGGATTTAAAAGAAAGAATCCCATTGTAAACCGTGGTAATGTATCAAATCCTGAAATTTTTCTAAATAAAGGAATGGGCCTATGACTGATGCAGAAATAAAAAGATGAGGTCAGAGGCAATGCCAGCAATCGCCAAACTTGAGATTGGTGTTAAAAGCACTTGTGTGAAAAGATTGCTTTAAACGTCAAATTAATTCGCAGCATTAATTTCCAAGTACTTTGAGCCAGGTCGACTCTGGGAGACACTTTTGTTGGCAAGCTGAGGCAGCTGCACTCAATTACTTGTTTCCTTCTGATTTTTTTTAAGCTGCCAATATTTTCTTTTAAAAGGAGAGAGAGAGAATTTTGATCAGTTATCTTAAGAGGATCTATTCATCTAAGAGGTTGACATTTTGGATGCTTAAAAATGTCTGTCCTCACTTATAGCAGTTCTATCCGCAAGATCTGGCAATCTTTACTTGGGAGTAGGGAGCAGGGGTGAAAGGGAAATCTTTCTAGAAGATCTTTGGGAATTATAATGGAAATCAAGTACACAATCCTTCTGCTTCCGGGAGCATATTAACAAAGATATAAATGGAAAGCAAGAAGAAAAATATATAAGAGCAAGACCAAAATAAGATATCTTCAGTATGCTAATAGTAAATGCACTATACAGTAGGTATTTAATATAATTAGTATAATTATTAGTTAGGTAATTATAAGTAATTGTTGTAACAATTATAATAGGTAACATGAACCTACATTTATTGAGCACTTATTATGTGCCAGGCTCTGTTCTAAACACTTTCTAAAAGTGAATTCATTTGGTCTGTGAAGGAGATACTTTATTATTCTCACTGTGAAGATATGGAAATTAAGGCACAGTAAGTTTATATAACTGGTCAGGGTCATAGATTTAGGAAGTATTTTCTCAATACCTGCAGCATTGTCAAAATTCATTTCCATTTGCCTCACTTAAAATGTTAATTTGTGGACACATTAATTGAAGTTGGATTTTTTGGTTCAAAAGGCAAGCCCTTTGCAATTTAGAAGCGATTTCTATAGTTAATGGTATTAAAGGAAGCTCTGAAGCTCTAAAAACTGAAAAAAAATACCACAATTTGATTAGGCAAACAGGTATCTAGTGGTGTATCCACACAAATAAGCAAAAATTCTGATGGAAATGACAGTCCAGTGGGAGAGATGAACTGAACCTTTCAATAATCCCAAACTATCAAAAATAAAAAAAACTAACACTGAACACATATTACACACAAAAAGTATGTTAACATGTTATATGTTTATTGCATATTAATTACTTTAAAATGGTGGGGAATCCCAAGTGTTTCTTAACTGTTTGCTGACTACAAGCCATTGCAGACCTTAGAATGAGTCCATGTTAACTGTTAACTAACACTTCATGCTAGAACCAGTTCCAAGTACATTTCACATTTCAACTCACTCCATCCTTACAACCACCCAGTGAACTAGGTCCTAGGATCAAACCCACTTTACAACAGGAGAAACTGAGGCACAAAGAAATTAGGAAACTTGCCCAAGGTCACCCAACTAGTAATGATAGAGTTAGCACTCTTCAATCAGCTTCATGTGATAAAGTGTGTTGTCATAGAACTAGAGGCCCAGTGCTCAAAATTTGTGCATGGGTAGGGGTCCCTAGTGGCTGCTGGCTGCTAGCCACTGGCCAGGGTCTCCCTTGCCCCAGCTGCCTGTGGCTGCCGCTGGCCTGGGTGGGGCCGGCAGAGGCAGGGGCCACAGGCAGTTGGCCAGCCTGCCCTGCCCCTTGGTTGAGAGGACAATTTGCAAATTAGGCTTTTATTATATAGGATGTCATGCAGGTTGACATAAGGTGCAGAAAAGATGTGCTTAAACTCTCCTGAAAGTCATCAGGAAAGGCTTCCAGGAGGAGGCAACATCTTGTTCTCCTCTCAAGACCTTTGAGCATCTGTTTCATATGTTCCTCCACAGGTCTCTTGGAGGAAAACTGGATCAAGGCACCGATCGGCCATGATAAATCACAAGTTCAGGACCATCGCCAATAATCGAGTATCTCTCCATAGTGTCACCTTAATTAGAAAGAATTTGGGGTGAAACTGTAATCTGTCGTCTCATGTGATATTTTTATCGCCTGCTTAACATTTCAAATGAAACATTTTATTGCATTTGATGTTAGTTAAACACTTAACATGTACTCTTCATGGCTACAATTTGCAATGTGTTCTGACTATATAAAGCAAATATTTAAGAAACATTAGGGCTGTTTTTCCATTTTTAAGTATTTAATCTGTAATAAACATATAGCATGTTAAAAATACATTTCATGTCCCAGTATGTGTTAAGTGTGAAAAGTATATTTTTGAACTGCCTTATGCGAGTCTGTCAGACTTTCCATTACAACCCCCTAATTTAAGGGGGTTTTAAAGCAGTCATAAAAATCGCTTCATGCTGATACTTTGGGTAAAATATCTCTCCTTTCAGAAGCCTTTTCGAGTGGCTTGTTTTTTAGCATTAATGCATTTAAAGAAAAATTGACTTAGTAAAAGCGGGCATAAAACAAAGATATTTCTTAGAGGATTTTCGTGTGCCTCTTTTCTACGCTTTTAAAAGAATCCACATATTAAAGGCACCTCGTAAAAAAATCACAGAGCTTATCCCAAAATTTAGGAGAGAAAATAAAACATAGCTGAGATGAGCACTATGTGTATATTTCCAGATCTTGTATTGAAATTCAGATTTAAAGATATGAAACGAGGCTGTGGCCTTCTCTCATAGTCCCAGAAAACTTCATATGCATGTAATCACGTAGCTACCCTAGTTTAGCATATTATTGCTCGTAGGTGGATTTCTCATCCCCTCTCTTACCTGCTCTTCAGGATTCTGGGAGTTAGAAGGCTCGTGTTATAACTGCCCTCTTGTTACAGAGAGACAAGCAAAGTTTTCGGAGCGGTGGAGACATTTGTCCGAAGTCGCATCGCCAGTTATTAGGGAAGCTGGAGTTTGAACTCAGATCCATTTGCTTACTCCCCATTAGTTAGGCTCACGGATTGCAAGAGACTGAGCCTGCGTGTGACTCATTTCTAATTATAGTTTTAGTCCAAGAAAAATCCTAAATAAGTAAAATTCAATTCACTGGCCCAACTAATGAACTTCATTTTTCCAAGAACACTTCCCATTTTTATTTTTTTTAATATATTTTATTGATTTTCTACAGAGAGGAAGGGAGAGGGATAGAGAATTAGAAACATCGATGAGAGAGAAACATCGATCAGCTGCCTCCCACACGCCCCCTACTGGGGATGTGTCCACTGAGCCACACCCGTTTCAGCCACTTCCCATTTTTAGAGTCAAGATCATATCAAGCAAACTCAAGCCATGCTCGTCCCCCTTGCCCGGGTCATCTGCCTGTGACCTGAAGAGGAGAGGGCCTGTCACATCACACTACCACCACCACTCTTCTAACTAGGTCCACACCTGGTCTCAATAGTTTAAATATTCATCTCGCCCACTTAGATTATGCATTCTTTGAAAGCCAGGATTCATCTTTTTTTTATTTTTTTAAATATATTTTATTGATTTTTTACAGAGAGGAAAGGAGAGGGATAGAGAGTCAGAAACATCGATGAGAGAGAGACATCTATCAGCCACCTCCTGCATGCCCCCTACTGGGGATGTGCCTGCAACCAAGGTACATGCCCTTGACCGGAATCGAACCTGGGACCTTTCAGTCTGTAGGCCGATGCTCTATCCACTGAGCCAAACCAGTTCCGGCGCCAGGGTTCATCTTATTTGCCTTTGTATCTTCCTCTCTCCTATCCTTAGCAGTCCAAGGCCCTGTACATTATACATATTTTCCAGTGGGAGGGTCAATAGAACCTTTCAGAGCACTGATGCCTGTGTTATTTCTGGAATATTAGAGAGGGGGGCACCTCCATTACCCGTCTACTGTTTGCTTGCTTCTCCAGTTCCCCAAGACTCCACGCGATAAAAAGATTCCACAAACAGAAGAGTTTGGGAAAGGCTCCATCCACGGGAAAGAAATGCCAGGAGCGCTCCCTGAGTATAGACCTGGCCGTCCTTATGCTTCCTATTGGACAGCAGACTGTGAGCATCCAATGGGCTCTGCTGTCACCAGGGAGGTCCCACCCCCTGACCAGGTGGAGACCAGCTGTGTCCACCGCAGGGGCACGGTGGTGATATCTAGCTGGTCCTGAGCTCTGGCGTCTCTGGTGAATCTATCCTGCAACTTTTCACAGTGCTCCATGTAATATTGTGGCTCCTCTATGCCATATTTCTTATTTTACTGTTTTTATTTGTTCAAACTTAAATAGGCAGGATATATGCTATTTAATGTTGGTATCCCGAAGCTTCAACAAAGGGAAAAAAAAATGACTTGAAGTCCTCTGCTGTCCGTTGCTTTTCTTTCAAAGCCATCTTCCTTCCAAGTGTACCAAAAATACCCTCAGGCCTTCAGAGTAATTATATTTATGATCATTCATTTTTTTCATTAGGCTAGAGCAAATATTGTGGGAACTCAAGAAAGACGATGGTCCAAAGTCAACCTCAGACTTGGAATCGCAAGAAAGAACCACAGATGAAAATGGAATTGGAATCGAGTGAACCCTGGATACTCTCTCTAATTGGGGCTCTGAGCAGGAACCACACATTATACCGTCTCAGCACGCAGCCTGGAGCGGCGAGGTGAGCTGGACCCAAACTCAACCCTGAGAGACCTCAGCCGCAGAGGCGAGAAAGGCTTTGGGAGCAAAGAAGGAAAAAGCAAAATTCAACGGAGGCATCGACAACATGTGGAATGTGTGAGTGTGGATTGCTAATTTAGACATCGTGTCAAAGAGGAAAAAATGCCCTGACTTCATTCACGGACTCTACAAATATTTACCAGGTCCCTGTTACCCGCCAAATGCTATGGGAGGTATGGGTGTGGAATTGCACTCAAGACAAAAAACCCTTGCCTTCATGAAGCATCCAGTCTAATGGAAAGAGATACAGAATAAGAATTAAATAAGTGTGGCCGAGGCCGGTTTTGCTCAGTGGATGAAGCATCAGCCTGAGGACTGAAAGGTCCCAGGTTGATTCCGGTCAAGGGCACGTACCTTGGTTGGGGGCACATCCCCATGGGAGGTGTGCAGGAGGCAGCTGATCGATGTTTCTCTCTCATCGATGTTTCTGACTCTCTGTCCCTTTCCCTTCCTCTCTATGAAAAATCAATAAGATATATTTTTTAAAAACAAAAAGAACTAAATAAGTATGATATACAAATGTTAGAGATTCTACGTGCTATGAGAAAAATAAAACAGGGAAAGGATATAGAGAATCCGGGGTTATTAAACAGGGAGGAGGCTATAATTTTACCTTTTTAACTGGTTGACTAGAGAAGCCTAATTGGCAGCATGATGGTTCAGCGCACACTTGAAGGAGCTGATAACGGAGCTAGAAAGCATTCTCACCACAGGAGCAAGAAAATACAATGTGCAGAAGGAGTGCACTGGGCATGTTTGCTAAATAGAAAAGGGATGCCTTAATCAAATCAGGCAGCCACAACCAAATACCATAGCCTGGTGCTTGATTGTTTTCATGTTTGTACAATCTTTCATTTTTTTATTTTTTTAATATATTTTATTGATTTTTTACAGAGAGGAAGAGAGAGGGATAGAAAGTCAGAAACATCGATGAGAGAGACACATCCATCAGCCGCCTTCTGCACACCCCACAGTGGAGATGTGCCCTCAAGCAAGGTACATGCCCCCGACCAGAATCGAACCTGGGACCCTTCAGTCCACAAGCCAAACCGGTCTTGGCCAATCTTTTATTTTTTTAAATAAAACTTTATTGTTCAGATTATTTCAGATGTTCTTCTTTCTCTCCCCCCCCCCATAGTTCACCTCCACCTGATTCCTCACTCCACCCCATGCCCTTACCCCCTGCCACTGTCCTCATCCATAGGTATAAGGTTTTTGTCCAATCTCTTCCTGCGCCCCTTTCCCCTTTTCCCCCAAGAATTGACAACAGAAATAATGATGTTCACACTAACCAGTATAGTGGAAGACTGTGCTACTAATTTTTTTAAATGGCCATTCATTCTCATGGAGAAGTTATGATGCATATTCTATGGTGACACGAAATATTCAAGCAATTTTTACAGAGCCAACCCAAAAGAAAAAAGGTAAATAAAAATCTAATTTAAAATGTCCATTAAGCAGTAAGAAGTAACAGGGAGTAAATAAATCCAGCTGGAGATGGCATGGAAAGCAAGGACAACCAGTGAGTTCTCGGCAGGAGGAGAGGTCGTGACAGTGAACAGAGACGGTGTGTGGGCCTGAGTGGCATTCTTCAGAAAGGGCTGCCTTCTGGGGGCATTGATTCCTTCATTCATTTTTCAACCTTTGGGTGATCTGACACCCAAACTTCTCTTAAAAATAAATAAACAGATAAAGGAGAGGAACATTTTCAGGGCACCGAGAGGGATAAATTAGAAGTGTCTTAAAAACCATCTGTCAGCAGAGCCTTCACACCACAGGCTGAGGAGCTGTAGGAGGTGCTATCTCTCCATCCCACCCAGAAAGCACCTTCAGGTCCTGCAGACAGGAGGTATGATCCTAACTATCCACCTGACCGTGTCCGGCTAGAGCCTGCGGGGTTGAGTGAACTATTGAGTGTGCCTTTGCCTGCATTATAATGTGGCAATGTTACTCCAGCTTTATTGTCTTTGTTTTTAAGTGGCAGGAGGCAGGGGGAGCTATATTCAAAAAATAAAAAGGTTGCCAGGACTGGTTTGACTCAGTGGATAGAGCATCGGCCTTTGGACTCAAGGGTCCCAGGTTGAATTCCAGTCAAGGGCATGTACCTTGGTTGCAGTCACATCCCCAGTAGAGGGTGTACAGGAGGCAGCTGATTGATGTTTCTCTCTCATCGATGTTTCCAGCTCTCTGTCCCTCTCCCTTCCTTTCTGTAAAAAATTAATAAAATATATTTTTAAAAAATAATAAAATAAAACAAAACAAATTAAAATAAAATAAGATTAAATGGTTGCCCAGCTGGTGTGGCTCAGAGGTTGATCATCAACCATCGAACCGGGAGGTCACAGTTCAGTTCTCAGTCAGGGCACATGCCCCAGGTGCAGGGCTCAATCCCCAGTGGTGGCTGTGCAGGAAGCAGTGATCAATGATTCTCTCTTATCATTGATGTTGCTATCTCTCTCTCTCTCTCCCCCTCCCTCTCCTTTCCCCTCTGAAGTCAATAAAAATATATTACAAAAAACAAAGCGCTTGTGTGAAAAATGGAATTACTTGTGAAGAGCATTTATGGTGACAGGCACGAGCACACCACAAGGTGAGAGCAAGGATCCAGTTTGGTCCCTCCCATCACCTCCCCCACTGACACCATTACCTCTCACCAGATCGTTGCCTTGTGGTGATACCAGTAACTATATCAATGTCCCCTCTGCTCAGAACCTGCTGAGGCCCCACATCACTCAATACACACAAGGTCCTTACAGGGCCTTAACGCTATCATTTCGATGCCTTACTCCAACTCTGTCCTCCTGATCCCACTGGCCTCTTTATAGCGTCTCAAACACCATAGGAATATGGTACCACAGGCCATTTGCATTTGCTGATCACTCCTGCTGATGGTCTCACTGCCCAGGTGTCTACATGGTTCATACCCTATTTTTCCCACCTTTGACTCAAATGATACCCTCATAGTGAGGATATATGCTATGGTCTAAACATTTGTGCCCCCAACCCCCCAAAAAATTTGCATGTTGAAATCCTATTGCCCTATGTAATGGTATTAAGAGGCAGGGCCTTTGGGAGGTACTTAGGTCATGAGGGTGGTGCTCTCATATATGGGATTAGTGCCTTTATAACAGAGACCCCCACAGAGTTCCTCCATTTTCCTCAAAGTCTGCAGTTGTCATTTTCCTCGAAGACTGCCATCACCTCTGGTACACGTTGGCCACGCAAACACTCTCCTTCCAGAAACGTAAAAGGAAACTGCAGCCAGCTCTCTTCCTCTCTTCCCTTTCGGCTTCCCCCTCAGCCTGTCCCTGGTCCCCAACTCGAGTGGAGATCCTGAGGGTGAAGACGGTGGGTGGTCTTAGCAAGCCCTGGGCTGCATCTCCATCCACGCCTCCTGGATCTCTTCTCCACATCAGCGAGGCTCTTCCCTCCTGTGGGAACACTCACATACCCTTCCTGTCTTCTCCGCATAACTGCCACAGGGAAATAACGCTCAGATGCTCAGGCTGGTGGTGGTGGTGTTTTAAGTAAATGGAAATGTGGAAAACTTAAGAAAATACCTCTCCGTGAAAAGTAGGCTGTCAAGACTATTATCTCTCTATTTCGTTTTCAAAAATCTAGAGCCTGAAACTCAAAATGGAGCAATGAATTCTTTGTGCGAGTTGGTAGCCGCAATCTCCCTCAAGCCATGAATGGCATGATTCATCGCCTGGGATTGCCCGGCGACATGGTTTACCGGGAAGGAAAAATACCTTGTTTTCATATTTTTTTGAAAATATTATCCCTGCGACAGGCCTAAGAAAGTACCTGAAAATGGGGAACAGCGAGATGCCGGAGAGGCAGCAGTACAAAGTTTGAACTGTGGCTAAGGCCATGAAGTGGCCGTGGAGATGAAGAATACACAGACTGCCAAGACCGGTTTGGCTCAGTGGATAGAGCGTCAGCTTGCAGACTGAAAGGTCCCAGGTTCGATTCCAGCTAGGGGCATGTACCTTGCTTGCGGGCAGATCTCCACGGTGGGGTGTGCAGGAGGCAGCTGATCGATGTTTCTCTCTCATCAATGTTTCTGACTTTCTATTCCTCTCCCTTCCTCTCTGTAAAAAATCAATACAATATATTTTTAAAAAAAGAAAAAGAATACACAGACTAAGGAGATAGATGCCATGGAAGAAAACTCTGAGAAGTGGGATTCGGGGTAGAGTTTGTCTTTTTCTTATATCCCCATGCCACCCCCACCCCAACCCCCCAAAAATAACAAAAACCAGAAATCAAAGAAAAATCTCCTCCACTCTAGGGTTAAGGGAGCATGGGACACTTTGCAGATGGGTAGAAGGTGCTATCAGTATGAAAAACACTTCCCCAAGGAACCTGGAGTGCTTGAGCAATGGGCACAATTAGAGAGCATCACTAATTAAAAACTTCCAAGACTGTATAGGACAGTGGTTCTCAACCTTCCTCATGCCGGGACCCTTTAATACAGTTCCTCATGTTGTGGTGACCCCCAACCATAAAATTATTTTCTTTGCTACTTCCTAACAGTAATTTTGCTACTGTTGTGAATTGTAATGTAAATATCTGTGTTTTCTGATGATCTTAGAGGACCCCTATGATGGGGTCGATGGACCCCCAAAGGGGTCGTGACCCACAGGTTGAGAACCGCTGGTATAGGAGCTTAGAAATCAGGAAATCTCTGGATCCAATGGCATAGCTCCCTCTTGCTGGACTATGCAGTTTAGGAACGCCAGCACACATGCATTAGGAAAAGGAAGGGCATTTCATTTTCATATCTAGTCTATATATTCCATGTCAATTTTGTATTTCCTCAGCATATGCTTCACCTTTTCTTTAAAATATATTTTATTGATTTTTTACAGAGAGGAAAGGAGAGAGATAGTTAGAAACATCGATGAGAGAGAGACATCGATCAGCCGCCTCCTGCACACCTCCAACCGGGGATGTGCTGCAACCAAGGTATGTGCCTCCGACCGAAATCGAACTCGGGACCCCTCAGTCCACAGGCAGATGCTCTATCCACTGAGCCAAACCAGTTTCAGCTGCTTCACCTTTTAAGATGAGTGCTTACCAGAGTTTTGAGGGCATATCAGACCTTAGGAGAACCAGCAAGGACTTGTACGGGTATCAACAAAGATGTGAGAGTCACATTATGCATTTTAAAACAAGAATCTTTTGTATCCAGTGCTTGCCAAAGAGCAGATATTCCATAAATGCTTATTGAAGAAATCACATCATTTGGAAGTCTATCTAAAAAATAGCCTGCCCATGCTAAAGAAAGAAACCCCAAGCATTGGGGTATTGGAAGACATTTTAAGAATCATCCACAGATACATAGCTACCTCATTTTTGAGACAAGAACATGGGCACTCTGGGTAATTAGGAGACTTGCTCAAAATCCCAGGAAAGTAGTGACAGAATTGAGACTAAAACCCAAGTCCTTGAGTCGTATTTTCCTGCTCTTTCACGTCACTATTTGAAAATATAGTTTTATTATTATTCAGGAATGACAAGACCAGCAGACCTGGACAATTGCCATTGGAAAGTTTGTTCTGATCACAGATCCAAAGAGAAGGGTCCTCACCATGGCATGGCAGGTCCCTGGGGAAGCGCCAGGTCAGCGGGAAGGCAGAGGCAGAGAAACAGGGAAGAGCAGGTGAGGCAGAGTCAATAGGCTTAGGATCGGCTCGTTGGAATCACCGCAGAGGGCTTCTGAGCACAGCGGGCTCCTGAGCACAGTTGTGGGGTACCTGGCCCTGGGGTGGTTAGGGCAGGTGATATGGCCCCAGAGTGGGACAGCCAGCTAGAGGAGCTGGTGGGGGACATAGGCTTAAGATTGGTCCCTTTGAGTATGAAAGTTAAGCTTCCAAGTAGTTGTTTACTATCTCTAGGAATTAGTTAACCCTGCGAGGGGCAGTCACTCCAGACTCAGCAAGTCCCCTGATGTCCAAGCATCCAAATAAAGATATTTTTAAAAAAATGCTTCATGCACTCATCACACAGATATCAAAAGTTTTCACTGTTCAACATGTCGCTTGGACACTGTGTGGCTTTACCTACCATCTGAATCTCTACCTGAAGTTCTTCAGGGTCCCGGGTCCTCGGAGCTATGAAAAATGGCTTTTGGACCCTAATCGAGACAATCTTTTCTGATTATTTATCTAAAACTAAAAGCAGGAAATGATTCATTTGATTCCTGCCAATCCTGGAGTGTTGCCACTTCGGGCTCAGGAAGAGCCCGCTTCCCTTGGCAGTCCTCACTCGCGGGATGATGAATGAAGTTCTATGTTTGGTGCGAGCTAAAATTTTATAGGGTCTAAAAAAGCAATTTATACATGCTTCAGGAGGTGACCGTATTTTTTCTTTTTTGAGATAGCTCTTAGTCACAGCAGGGCACTCACTATACATATATCACACGCCGAGGGTCACTTTACAGGAGGCCTGAAAGTTTGCTCTGTGTGTTGATCAACATGCTCTTGGCTTCTGCGAGGCTCATGTATGCTCAGACCCCAGCAAACCGGCATGAGCCGAATCATGAATTTTTCCCCGTTATTTTCACACCTCGGGGACCCGTGACCCTCAATGGGAGATTGTGCAAAAGAGAAATAAGTCAGCCTAACAAAACATTTTCTTGGTTCCAAGAGTCAAGTTGTTAGGCACAAACAAGCAAAGGCCTGTTTGCCTCTCTTAAAAATCCCAGGCCTGGATGGAACGGTTTTTACATGCTAGCCAGGCAGTCAACAAAGTCATGGTCAAAGCGAGCTCAAAGAACAGTGGCCCCGGGCCAAACCAACCACTTACGTTAAGTGATGAGCACTCTCAGCATTTGCAACTCTCCCCGCCTCATTCATGGCGCTTTTTGTTGACAGTTTGGGGTTTACTATTTCTCTGTCCTATACATATAGATGGTTTGAAACATCTGAGCAGTGATCTCTCTGGCTCAAGGGGGCATCAAGATGCTCTCTAGCCAAAACCGGTTTGGCTCAGTGGATAGAGTATCAGCCTGAGGACTGAAAGGTCCCAGGTTCAATTCCAGTCAAGGGCATGTACCTTAGTTGTGGGCACATCCCAGGTAGGAGGTGTGCAGGAGGCAGCAGATCGATGTTTCTTTCTCATCAATTTTTCTGACTCTCTATCCCTCTCACTTCCTCTCCATAAAATGCCAATAAAATAAAATAAAATTGGAAAAAAAAAAGATGCTCTCTAGATCAGCAGTCACCAATCTTTTGGACCTCACGGACCACTGGTTGGTGACCACTGCTCTAGATTATCTTCCTGGCGTTTATCATGATAACGGTTTCATTATCCTTCCTCCTTAGGCTTTTCTGGATGCATGGCACTACAAAGCGCTGTCAAAGAAATCTGGAGGTGAGGAGGTGAGGACCAGCCCTACTGTACAGTGGCTGAGGGACCTCTGACAGATTATTTCAGTTTTCATCTCACAGTCCTGAACTGCAAAATTAGGAATATATTATTTATCTGCAGTTTAGAGGCACTATGTAATATAAAAGAAATATAATCCATAGATATGTACTTAGAGAAGTCTTTGAATGAGAAGGGTTGCTAGAAGTTCATCAAACGTATATCCTTTCTTCTGGTGTCTTTTTTAAAATATATATTTTATTTATTTTTTTACAGAGAGGAAGGGAGAGAGATAGTTAGAAACATCGATGAGAGAGAAACATTGATCAGCTGCCTCCTGCACAACCCCCACTGGGGATGTTCCCACAACCAAGATACGTGCCCTTGACCGGAATCAAACCCGGGACCTTTCAGTCCACAGGCTGACGCTCTATCCATTGAGCCAAACCGGTTTCAGCTCCTCCGGATTCTCAACCATTCCACATTGCTCAGCCTTTCTTAGAGTTCATTGTGACCAGACTACTAATGTATTACTTAACTTAGTACTAACGTACAACTAAGTTCTACACAATAAACTATGAGAGAAAATGGCGTGGCTACTTACAAGGTCTTCATATAAGAAGTTCCCTTGAAGATCCCAACACCCCAGCAGTCGTGGATCAAAGATGGCAGAGCCACAAGATGGCAGGGGCCTGGGCCTCTGACTCATCATGAGGATGAGAGACACCCTCCAATCACAAACACCCATTTGAATTCTACCTGAGGGAAAAATAAAATATTATTGTGTTAACCTATTGCTAATTAGAGATTTTTCTATTACTGTATAGAAAAATACACTAACTGCTATACAACAATTTCTTTTTATAATATATTTTATTGATATTTTACAGAGAGGAAGAGAAAGGGACAGAGAGTGAGAAACATCGATCAGCTGCCTCCTGCACACCCCCTACTGGGGATGTGCCCGCATCCAAGGTACACGCCCTTCACCGGAATCGAACCTGGGACCCCTCAGTCCACAGACATACGCTTTATTCACTGAGCCAAACCGGTTTCAGCTACAATAATTTCTTAATGCATATATAAAAATATTTTAGCCCTAGCTGGTTTTGCTCAGTGGATAGAGTGTCTGTCTATGGACTGAAGGTTCTCAGGTTCGATTCCAGTAAAGGGCACATGCCCAGATTGTGGACTCAATCCCCAGTAAGGGATGTGCATGAGGCAGCCAATCAATGATTCTCTTTCATCATTGATGTTTCTATCTCTCTCTCCCTTTCTCCCTTCCTCTCTGAAATCAATACAAATATATTTTTAAAATATAGCCAGAAGGATATGTTAGCAGTGTGTTTTGGTAGAGGGATTGCAAGTATATTTTCATTTTCTTAATCCTCTATTTATTTTGGACTTTTCAAATCTTCTCTAAGGAACCTAGATTGATTATATAACTTTTTTAAAATATATTTTCATTGATTTCAGAGAGGAAAGGAGAGGGAGAGAGAGAGATAGAACATCAATGATGCGAGAGAATCATTGATTGGCTGCCTCCTGCACGCCCCCTACTGGGGATGTGCCTGCAACCAAGATACATGCCCTTGACCAGAATCAAACCTGGGACCTTTCAGTCCACAGGCCGACGTTCTATCCACTGAGCCAAACTGGTTTCGGCAGGAAGGCCTTCTATTTTTAAATTTTTTTTATTAATGTGTTACATGTGTACATATCTTCCCATTGCCCCCCCCCCCAACCTCCCAGGCATACTCTAAACCCCCAGTGTCTTGTATCCATTGGTTTGCTTATATGCAGGCATACAAGTCCTTTGGTTGATCTCTTATCTACCCCTCCTTCTTGAAGTGGCCCCTAAAACACCTCACATTCAACCGTCCAAGGCTTGATGCTTCCCAGCACCAGAACCAGCAGGCAGTCAGGAGGCTCAGCTGTGGACACGGGGTGCGTGGGAAAGGCCCTGTGTTTTGCCATAGACTCTGACACCAACATCCTAAAGCCCCCGTCCCTCTGCCCCTCTCCCCTCCTTCCTCCAACGCGCCCTTCCCTCTGGCATGAACTCGCGCCTCATTCCACAGCCCAGCGGCACCTGCCTGCTGGGGAAATGTAGTCAGAGTTCATAAATACGGGGCCTTCCAGGACCTTCGGGAAGAAACAGAGCCCCAGTGTGCGCTACAAGTCGCACCGGGACTTTCCACCCAGTGAGTGGAAAGCATCGGGGCTGAGGGCGCACTGCTGGCAATCGGCAGAAAGGGCAAATGCCTGCAGAGTCTGCCTGCGTTCCCAAAGGCTTCCGTCTTCACCCTGAGATTTGATATTTAATTCACAGGTTGGCAGAGCAAGTATTATTCTCTTCATTACGTAGATGAATAAACCCAGGCTGGAGAAATCCAATGAAATGCATTTACAGTGGTACCTCGAGATACGAGTTTAATTCATTCCATAACCTTGAGGCATGGGAAACTGAGATGCTCAAGTAGCGGTAAACTGGTGGGTCATGTGCAGCCGGTCGATCCGCGTGATGACTCCTATCTCAACTGTTGCTCGTATTTCAAAGCAAAAATCGCTCGCTCGATGGCTCGTATCTCAAAAATCTCGTATGTTAGGGCACTCGTATCTTGAGGTACCACTGTATATCCATATTACTTGACTTTTACAATATGTTATGGCTTGAATTGTGTGCTCCAAAAAAATATATGTTGACATCCTGACTGCCACTCTCTCAAAATGTGATTTACTTTTATTTTTATTTTTTGGAAATAGGGCCATTTCAGATGTAATTCGTTAAGAAGAGGTCTCACTAGAGCAGGGGTGGGAGGGAGATGCCTTACTCAATGTGACTGGTCTGCTTATAAAAAGAATGTCATATGAAGAAATGCCGAAACCGGTGTGGCTCAGTGGATAGAGCGTCGGTCTGCGGACTGAAAGGTCCCAGGTTCGATTCCAGTCGAGGGCATGTATCTTGGTTGTGGGAACATCCCCAGTGGGGGGCGTGCAGGAGATAGCTGATTGATATCTCTCTCTCATTGATGTTTCTAACTCTATCCCTCTCTCTTCCTCTCTATAAAAAATCAATAAAATATATATTTTTAAAAAAAGTCAAGTGAAGAAACAGGGTCACTGGGGAAGAAGATGGCATGTGAAGAAAGAGGCAGAGAACAGAGTGACACAGCCACAAGCCTGTGAATGCTTGGGGCCACCAGGAGCTGCAGGAGGCAAATCGGGACCTTTGCATCCATCAGAGGGGCAGACCTGCCCACCCCCCGATTCCAGACTCTGGTCTCCAGACTCGGGAGATGACTGGGAAGGAGCCAGAAGCAAGTTGGCCACAGATGCCAAGGAGAGGAATCTCCCACATTTTGTCAAATATCAGAGGCAATGAAAACCGGCCCTCTGCGTGCAGTGAGCAGGTGTTTGGCAATGGCCTTCGCAAGGGGAGTTTTGGTGGAGAGAAGGGTGTTGGTCTCATGGGGAGTGACTAAGGCTGAACGAGATAGGAAGCGGTGGAGACACAATAAATGTTGGCTCCTCTTCCAGGAAGTCCACCATGAAGAGCAGGAGATGGGGGTATCTACAGAGAAAAGGTGCTGCTACATCAACAAAAACAGGTGGAATTTGAACGTATGCTCCAGGGGTGAAGAAGCAGAGGACAGTCGTGGAGAAGGTTGCGGGAGAGATGGCACTGTTGACCCAGGGTCTCTTGGTGAATAGGGGAGGGGACAGTTTCTCTACCAGCAGAGAAGTGGGGTCAGGACCGAGTTGTGAGCACGTGGCCTGGGTAGCTCAGAAGGACCTTGCACTTCATCCAAACCTCTGTGGTTGCCGTCTCAACATCCTTAACACATGCGCCTTTGCCTTTCTGTTTGCCAGTGAGTGTGTGCTGGGGGCACAGAGCCCTGGCAGACAGGCTGTCCCCTGCCCGGGTGGATCAGAGCTGCCCACTGCGGTCCAGCTTGGCTTCCGGGATCCCCACACCCATCCCAGAGTCATTTCCACTCTCTGTACAAGCCAGAGCTGTGTGTGGGGGGGGGGGAGAAGAGGGGACAGCCTCGTGTGCCTGCCATTACCCTCTTGTTCAAGTGGGGATCTGCCCCCCAGCACCCCAGGACTGGGCAGTGGCCAGCTCTGACCGGGCTGGCAGCCCCTGGGGTTGCCCTACAGACAATGAAATGAAGCCTCTTGCCCACCCCCGACCCTGGCACTGAGCGAGCACCACTGGGGAGGTGACAGCACACTGGGGTCACTGTCCATCAAGAGTGGAGGCATGCCGAAACTGGTTTGGCTCAGTGGATAAAGCGTCGGCCTGCGGACTGAAAGGTCCCAGGTTCGATTCTGGTCAAGGGCATGTACTTTGGTTGCAGGCACATCCCCAGTAGGGGACGTGCAGGAGGCAGCTGATCCATGTTTCTCGCTCATCGATGTTTCTAACTTTCTATCCCTCTTCTTTACTCTCTGTGGAAAATCAATAAAATATATTTTAAAAAAAAAAAGAGTGGAGGCAGTGGGCCATGGGAGGGGGGTGCTGACTCTCCCCCCAGTGTTTCCTTTAGCTCTGTGCCCCGCAAAGCTGCTGCCATCTGAGTAAACCAATTAGCCAGGTCAGGAGGAAGAGCATAGTCACTCCAGGATGAGGAGGAGAGGATGGGTGGCTCTGGTGCCCAGGTGTGCGAAGCCTACCTGCCAGCCTTGACCTTGTTGGGCAGGTTCAAGGTTGAACAAAGGCCGAAGCAGAGGGATGAGGACAAGCAAGGTCCCAGGGCCGGGTGGGGCCTTTTGGTGACACTCCAGCCCAGTCGCTATTCACAGGACAAAGACGTGGATGAATCCAGGAAAATGCTACCTGGGGGAGAAAGAAGAAGGAAACCCCGCTTACAACTTGCCCACGAGCAGGCCTCAGCCAGTTTCACGCTGGCAGCAAAGCCAGGACCTCGTTTTCGGAGCTCCGCGGGGCCAGTTCCCTTTTTCTGGGAACGCTGTGAGAGCATTTGAAGCTAACGGATCCCAGGTTCCTGCAGCGATGTATCAGATGTTCCACAAACATCCCCCAGGCTCTGCTGACAGACTGATGGATCAGGGGTTTCCACGGGCCGCGTCCCCTTCCCATCCACCTAGAGCCCCCGCCACCCCCAGCACCCCCAGAGGCTGAGAGGCCTGTGCCCCTTCTTGCCCAGGTTGGGGAGAAGAAAGCTCTGTGGCTCGGGATGGGCCTGGCCAGCCACGCTCTCTCTCTCTCTCTCTCGTCCCCTGCCCTGCTTCGCCCAGTGACGCCTCCTCGGTGAGATCACCGCACCGCCTTCTGTCTGCACTCCCTGAGCGATGACTCCCTCTGCGCTCATTTGCAGGAGGGAAGGACGTTCCCCGAACACAGGGGGGTTCTCACTTCAAATAACGCGCATCTTCCCTCAGTGAGAAGCGGGGGAGAGGGGAGCATCTGTGTGAGGGGGACCCGATGGCCTCAGAGCCCGGCCCCCAGCTTGGGGGATGAGTCATGCTGGCTGAGCTCAGGAGCTGAACAGCCTCCAACCCTTCCCCCTGGGGCAGCCCCTCCATCTTAATTACAGTCTCCCCTGTTCCCCAACTGACAGAACGAGGGGGCCACTCATTAGGCTGCCTGGGGGTGGGGGGTGGGGGGCAAATCCCGGAGCTTGAAACGTGATCTGGAGCCAGCGTGGAGGCTGTACCTCCTGCTGCTGGCCCCTGCTTGGGCTCCTAAGTCTTTCCCTTCCCTCCGACAACAGACGGAGCCAGAGAATGAAGCCATCCCTGAGGCAGGCTTGGCAGGTGGGGGTACATTCCACAACCTTCCTGGGGCACCTGGTGGGAGAGGTGCCTCCTGAAGGAGCCTTCAAGGATAAGTTGATTCTGTTGACAGCCAGCCAGGAAATGGGCCGGGCTGCCTCAGTTTCTAGATTCTCTCCGCTGGGAGCGCTGGCCATGATCCCCCCTAAATCCGGGCATCTCAGCGTCCAGAGGGACCCCCGGATAAGTGCTTTGTTTTGTTGAAAATATTGAAGCACAGAGAGGTTGGGTGACCTGCCAGAGTCACCCAGCGAGTAAGTAACTGCCTGGATTCACACTCAGATACGTCTGCTGCTAAAAGCAGGCTCTTTCCAACCAGCTAGAATCTCAGAGTCTGGCCTCCTTAAAGACGCTTCAGGGGTTCCCGAAAAAAACAAGTGTGTTTTACAGCCCTAAAAGTATTTTTGTTAAAAAATGTTTAGCCTGGCTGGTGTGGCTCAGTGGCTGAGCATCCACCTAGGAACCAGGAGATCACATGCCCAGGTTGCAGGCTCGATCCCCAGTAAGGTTGCATGTAGCAGACAGCCAGCCGATCAATGATTATCACTGATGTTTCTATCTCTATCTCTCTCTACCTCTCCCTTCCTCTCTGAAACCAATAAAAATATAAAACAAAAAAATTCTAATATTTTTTTAAAAATTCAATCACAAATAGCATAATCCTTGATCTATTTTATTTTTTAATATATTTTATTGATTTTTTTACAGAGAGGAAGGGAGAAGGATAGAGAGTTAGAAACATCAATGAGAGAGAGAGAGACATTGATCAGCTGCCTCCTGCACGTGCCCCACTGAAGATGTGCCTGCAAGCAAGGTACATGCCCTTGACCGGAATCGAACCTGGGACCTTTCAGTCCACAGGCCGACGCTCTATCCACTGAACCACACCAGTTTCGGCTCCTTGATCTATTTTAAATAGGGATTCCTCATCCGATTTCCTGTCAAAGACACCTGAAGGACATCACACTGAAACCTGACACCATTCTTTTCAGAATCCTTGAGTTGACTTCTTTCTGCCTTAGACATGGGAATCCTGAGAGTTAAAGACGCAGACTGCCTGCCATGACTCCCACAGTGACGTGGGGCCATGTGACCAGGTTTTGGCCAGTGAGGTGTGCGTTGCTTCCTGAAAGTGTCCCCAAGGTGAGGGGACAGCCCCTTCTCTGCCCTTCCTTTCTCCTGTTGGTTGGACTGAGAACAGGGAGCCGAGGCAGCCAACAGGGACAATAACATGTCATCCTGAGGACTGTGAAAGTCACGCTGTCATCCTGGAGCCAGCTGCTTTGTTACCTAACTACAACAGGTGGGCCTATCTCCCTAAAATGGCCCGGTTTAGGGGACACTTGAAGTAACAGGTAGAGGAACCCAGTCATACTAACAGACGTCACTGCAAGCCCCGCCCTTTCCCAGTTGGGCCACACTTCTCTTGCTTCTGAGAGCCTGCCTGCGAAACCCTCCAAAGAGGTGGAAATCAGAAACATGTGCTAAGGAAGGCACTTCATCATCGTAAAGTGCTTTCTTCGCGGATCCGAGTCGCTCAGAAATGAGGAGGTCATCACACAGGCACCTGATGATGATCAATTTGCGTCTGGCTCTGTGGAATGCAGCCATGCAGAAGTTAATAAAACGGCTGTATTATTATCTTGATGGATTACATCTTTTGACGTTACAGACTCATTTTTCACACCAGATCGTAAAATGCTTGAGAATATAGCTAGATAATAAGATTTTGTACCTGGTGAATGTTTAGGAACTATTTTAAGATTACTTATAAAAGTTCTAGCTATATTGTAGAGTTCATAAATTAATAAGTAAACCTGAAATATTTTTCATAAATGTGTAGTTCAACCTGAAGCAACTTAAATCAAATGATTAAAAGCAAACAGTACCCATTTTGATGAAGAAGGAGACAATGATTGAATTTTAGGGACATAACAATGTTATGGAATTTCTCCTCACCTCTCCCTACCTTTGGCCAGAGAGTAAAAGAAGCAAGATACAGCTTTCAAATGAAAATTGGGGACTGAACACACATTGAATATCACCTTTCCTAAAAACCTCATTGAAATAACAATAAAGGAATGTTTTAAGGTATAAATCACAAGGACGAAGAGAAATGGAAATGAAATAGTAGACACAGGATTTGGGGAGCTAAGCAACAGAGAAGAATGACTAATAACCGACCTAGAAGACACCACCTTGGTGAGGAGTTTACCAACTTGAACAAGGGCACCTCTATAAAGTTCAGGAATTACCGCCCTCAGCACCCTATGGAGATGGCATAAACTAGAAAATGAAAATGGGTAGGTAGGTTGAAAGTCTCTTTAAAAAGCCATTGGGTCGGAGGAGCCAAGATGGCGGCATAGGTAAACACCTACACGGCTGCCTCGCACAACAATTTCGGAACTACAACTGAAGGACAGAACAGACATCATCCAGAACCACAGGAAAGCTGGCTGAGTGGGGGTTCTGCAGCTGGAGGGAAAGAGAGGGGTTCACAGACACCCAGAGGAACTGCAAAAAGCTGAGGTACGGAG
>PVJN01021458.1:0-34611 GCA_004026805.1 Lasiurus borealis | reverse complement strand
TTAATTCTTAGGGGGAAAGGGGTGAAGGGTGTACAGGGAGAGACTGGACAAAAATCATACACCTATGGATGAGATCAATGGGAGGGAGCTAAGGGCAGAGGGAGGGTGGGAGCTGGGTGGAGGGGTGCTATGGAGGGGAAAAAAGAGAAACAAATGTAATAATCTGAATAATAAAGATTTAATTAAAAAAAAAAGAAATTGTTGTGCAAGTCAGCAGTTTAGGTGTGCACATGCCATCATCTAAAAAAAAATTGGTTGCATATTTGAGATATTCATATGCAGTTGCTTGCCAAGAAACTTACTTTTTCTCTTAGTGACTCAATGCACTTTTTATGTTTGGGGGACAACTAGCCTTTAATGGAATATATACATTGTTACATGTTAGAAAGCAGATATCACATCAAATTGTCCTGAGCCAATGAGCTATTTGATATTACCTAGTTCTGTAATTTAAATCTGCAAGGTATTGTTTACCACTTGTTATGGGCCAGATCTCAACTAGATACCTTTGGGTATTAAAAACATAACTATTCTTGAATTATACTAGGTAAATTATACTAGTTTATTAGAGCAAGATATTGACATATAAATATTTTCTGAAAGAGATAGTATAGTTAAATTCTATAAGAGGTATGAAGAAGAAGGGTAGGTTTGAATAAGCTGTTCATGGAGTGTGATAGTGCAGTAATTCACTTGGATACTACATCAGATCCACATATTAGTACACTATTGCACATCTTCTGGTAGACTAAGTCTCATAAAACTATCAGAGTTTATCATGCTTCAGAATGACCATTATTGCAAATTGTTAAGACATATGTGCAAAAAAGTGTCTTCTTTTCGATCTCATGACTACAGCTAATATGGAATTATTTGATGATGTTATAGCCCAGTGTCTCTGAAATTTGAATTGATTATGGAGGAAAAATGAATCCATGGTGAGATCATGCGTAGCAAACTAAAGGAAAAGCCTGCTGATTACATTGAAGAAAACTTCTATTTACATGCAAATATCTTTGTAATCAGCAGTGATAGGAAAGGAAATGTATGAGACTCCAAAGCATTTTGATTTTCAATGTTCCATCTTTCCTTGAACCCCTATCCCAGAAAATGTTTCCTCATATCAATAACAAAGCCTATATCATTTAACAAAATTTTAGGCATATTTTACTTGAAACAAAACATATTAATGAGTATTATCTCTTCTTATTTCTTTCTCAGTGTAATTCTCTCACTTTGGAGTTATCTTTAGCTAAAATTATTCTCTGATCCATATTTTAGTCTTAATATGATAGCTTTTTATAAATAACTAGAGGCCTGGTGCATGAATTCATGCACATTGAAATGAAATTAATTAGGAGAAATATTTTATTATCACTATTCACCCTTTCTCTATAATAGCAGTGTAAACCAAATTCATGATTGACAATGACAGACCAAAACCCATGTGTGTAATTGGTGCCAGCAAGAGTTTTATATATATATATATATATATATATATATATATATATATATATATATATATAAAACTTGATTAACTAGACCTGCTTTCTGATTTAGCTAAACTTTTATCCAACCCAGTGAAGCACCCCAACTTCTCCTTTAGGTAATTGTCAGCAACACAGCAGAAAATATCAACAAAAGCAGATTATTGTAGATCACACAGGAAGAACAGAGGGTAAAATATTTAACTGCAGTAATGTTTGACTATATTCTGCACAGTGAGAAAACCTGAAGTCATTTTCAAGGTTCCCCATTTTTTACTTCTTTTCAGTTGGGTCAAGTTTCTAAGCCTTCTAAATCTCCACTTTCAGGCTAATGAAAAAAAAAATAGGATTCCACCTAGTCTTCTATCTACCTATTCCAGGACTTCTGTGAGGATCAAATGAGATGAGGCATGGGAAAACGCTTCATAGACATTTGGTTAAAGTGTAAAATGTTTCCACCTGGCTATAAAGCAAGTTGTGTTCCTGGGCTAAAGAAACTTCAAGGAGGCTAGTCACTAGGGAGAGGAAGCTGGGCGTTGCTACACGATGTCATTACCTGGTGTCCACAGCCACTGTTTCTGGGCTGTGAGCCACATTTTGTGCCTTAGGGGTCTTGGCAGGGTTGGCTAAAATTTGGTGGGGTATTGCTCCAGAGTGGTGATGGGGCCTGTGTCCCACTTTGGGGAAGCTGAGTATTGCTTTGTTGATGCCAGGTCCTATGTGCCGTTTCTCTGTGAATGGCCAGTGCATGTCACGTCAGGTCCTGCATTAAACGTCTGCCCCCTGATGGTCAGTATGCATCATAGTGACTAGTCAGATGGTCAGACACTTAGCATATTAGTCTTTTATATACAGAGAGAGCTCAAAGCCTTACTTTTTTTTAAGGTGGATAATACTGACTACATAGGTAATTTACAGGTTTCATTAAAATAAGATACATTTTAATACCTATCTGAGTGCTTCATGTCATGAAAATATTCATAATTGAGGGGTTTGTTCATGCCATTTCACTAGCATTTTTTGTTTATTTACAAGTCTGAAATGAGGTATAGTTCATATGACCCTATGTAAGTCTCTAAGGATAATATTTTTCATGCATATTATTTTACAGACAGTGAACTACAATGGGCAGTAACTCCAATGTTAGCATAATCCTAGGACTACAAAACTGGAGGTTCATAAACATTTGGAAGGGAATTTTTTTATTGTTTAAAGTATTAAAAATAGTAGTACATGTTTCTTTTTTCCCCCATTGACTTCCCCCCAACCTCCCTCACCCTCAGTACATGCCCTCAGCCCACTAGTGTCTGTGTCCATTGGTTATGTTTATAGGAATGCATAAAAGTCCTTTGGTTGATCTCTTACCCCTACCCTCACTCCCAATGCTCCCCTGCTTTCCCTCTGAAGTTTGATAGCCTGTTTGCTGTTGCTCTGTCTCTGGATATGTTTTTGTTCATCAGTTTATGATGTTCTTTATATTCCACAAGTGAGTGATATCATGTGATACAGTGGTATCTCGAGATACGAGTGCCCTAACATATGAGATTTTTGAGATAGGAGCCGTCGAGCTAGTGATTTTTGCTTTGAAATACGAGCAACATTTGAGATAGGAGTAATTGCGTGGATCAGCCGGCTGCACAGGACCCACCAGTTTACCTCCACTCGAGTGTCTCATAGTTTCCCATGCCTCAAGGTTATGGAATGAATTAAACTTGTATCTCGAGGTACCACTGTATTTATCTTTCTCTACCTAGCTTGTTTCACTTAGTATAATGCTATCTAGTTCCATTCATGCTGTTGCAAATGGTAAGAATTCCTTCCCTTTTTACCGCAGCATTCATTGAATGCCATTGTGTAGATGTGCCACAGATTTCTAATCCATTTATCTGCTAATAGGGACTTAGGCTATTTCCAAATCTTAGCTATGATGAATTGTGCTGCTATGAACATAGAGGTGCATATGTCTTTTCTGATTGGTGTTTCTGGTTTCTTGGGATATAGTCCCAGAAGTGGGATTACTGGGTCAAATGGGAGATCCATTTTTAGTTTCTTGAGAAAACTCCATACTGTTTTCCACAGTGGCTTCACCAGTTTGTGTTCCCACAAGGAGTGCACAAAGGTTCCTTTTTCTCCACATTCTCGCTCGCATTTATCTTTGTTGATTTGTTGATGATAGCCATTCTGACAGGTGTAAGATAGTACCTCATTGTTGTTTTAATTTGCATCTCTCAGATGATGAGTGACTTTGAGCATGTTTTCATGTGTCTCTTGGCCTTCTGTATGTCCTCCTTTGAAAAGTGTCTATTTAGGTCCATTACCCATTTTTAGGGGAAGGGATATTTTACCAGACATGGTGTCCTAGGAAAATATGTCATTTTGGAAAAGGACAGCAAATGGGTCTGGGCCACGTGTCACTACTTGAGCCAATTAGTGAATCATGTATGCCTGTTTATTCCAATAATGCCAGCAGTATGGGAAAGCAGCAGGCCATCCATGAACATCTGTTCTACCCTTCCTCATATGTCAGCTGATTATATTGGGAGAAGGCTGAAGATGACATGGAAAAGTAGGGATTACAGGCATAGGGAGGCAGACAAGGTATAATTGTTACAGGTTACAGGCAATGAGGGCTGGAGGATTGCAAAGGGCAGGCACCTCCTGGGCTCCATTGTTTCAGCAACAAGGTTGCTAATCTTTCCATGATGATGGTCAGTTCTCAGAAAAGGAAAGGGGACCACATTCCAAGGTTAGCTTCCATGTCCCATGGCATACAACTCTCAGCCAGGTCAGAATGTGCTTTCTCAATCAGAACAGGACAATCATGCTTAACAGAACCTGATTAATATTTTATAGTTATAGTTAAGAAGCAGGATCTTTGGACTGGAACACATGGTGTTCCCCTTGGCAGGATGGTTCCCAGGCTCTCTGCCTGACAGAGTCAAAGAATGAATCCACAGACAAAAAGCGGTATAGCAAAGGTGGACATTTTATTGAAGAACAAGTACAGACTCCCCCGTGGGAAGGGGGAAAGAATCTCACAGCACAGGCTCCCACAAGGGGAGGGGGAAGGGTCCCACGGAGTTCCTTTTCCCTATGGCTTATAAAGGCTGCAGATCCTGGTGCCTTGATATACCCTCTGATTGGTTACTATTCCCTTTGACTGGTAACTATAGTAACTCTTGGGCTCAGTGGTGGGACAATGGAGATTTTTCCTCTCCTCCTTCCTTATTGTTTCCTTATTCAGTTTGGGCTTTTTTCTTCTCCCTCTGGGTGAGGGGCTTTCTTCCCCCTTTTTTTTTTTTTTGGTAAATATAGATCTTCTGTTGTTTCCAGCTCCCTCATCCTATGTAAATGAATGTGTTGCAGCATTTCAGCCCTGCGCTTCCTCCATGATCCCCTTAATTTCTAAAATTTCATAAACCTGTCTTTTCACCGCTAAAAATTTCTGTTTCAGTTAGTCCCCACTATTCTATTTCTGCCTCTAACAAATTGATCTAATTCCTGTCTTAAAGACTCAAATCCTGAAGGGGAGGCAGGAGGATCCAGCTTCAACTTGTGTTTAGAAAATGCATAAATATTCACTTATTTGCCACAAGAAATTACACATGGTCATTATTCTGAATCCCCTTACTCAAGATAATACAAAATAAATATTTTACTGGTATGAGGCTGAACAACCACCTGCTACAGAAGATTAGAAATGCAAAGTTTTCAATTAAAATAATTGCTACAGTGTGATAATACTTAGGCTTTGACAGAAATTCAGGGGTCCTCAAAGAGTGGAGCTTAGACACTTTCTGTGAGTCTGTTAGGAGAAACTTATTTTCAAAATAATACTAGTGAAACGGGAATTTTAGGGGTAAAATAGGACAGGTTTGGAAAATTTTAGAAATTATGGGGACCCTGGAGGACTACAGAGCAGAAGGCATATTTCCATAGAATAGGGCAGCTGAAAAGCTGCAACAGTTACATTTCCATAAAATGAGGGAGCTGGGAACAGCAAAAGGTCTATGTTTACAAATTAAAGGAAATCTTTCATCTAGATGGAGAGAAGAAGAAGACCCAAAGGTAATAGAAAAACAATAAGTAACTCCTTTGAGCCCAGGAGTTTCTATAGTAACCAGTTTAAGGGAATAGTGACCAATCAGAGAGGATATCAAGGCACCAGGATCTGCAACCTTTATAAGCCTTTCCCTTTCCCACATGGGAGTCCATTCTGTGGGACTCTTTCCCTCTCCCTTGTGGGAGTCTGTACTTGTTCTTCAAAAAATGTTCACCTTTACTTTACTACCCTCTGTCAGTAGATTTCATTCTTCAATTTTGGTAGACAAAATTATGAGGTATTACACATACTATACTAAAATAATAAAACATAGACAATACGTTTTGGTGAGAATATGGATACATTGAGATCTTTACACAGGGAGGGTGAAAATGTAAAACAGTGCAGCTGCTGTGGAAAACATTTTGGCAGTTCTTCGAAATACTATACACGCAGTTACCAATGATTCAGAAATGTCATTCCTATACATCTAAGAGAAATAAAAACATATGTCCAAACAATATTGTGTACACTAAAGTTCATAGCAGAGTTATTCGTAATAGCCGAAAAGTAGGAAAAATATTCCTCAGAGCCTTCAGTTGATGAGTAGATAAACACAATGTAGTATACCCACACAATGGAATATTATTTGGCAACAAATAGGGATGAAGTACTGACACATATTGCAACATGGATAAATCTCTAATGTGGTACAATAAGAAAAAGAAGCCAGTCCGAAAAAGCCACATATTTTATGATACTGTTTATATAAAATTTCCAGAATAGTTAGTTCTATAGAGATAGGAAAAAAATAACGTTTGCAAGTTATTGTGGGAAGAAATATGGAAAGGGACAGATAATAGGTTTAGGATTTCTTTTTGCATTGATTAAAATATCCTAAAATTAGCTTATAGTGATTATTGCATAGTTTCCTAAATATGCTACAAAACATTGAACCATATATTTCTAAGTGGACTTGGTGGTATGTAAATTTTAACTCAATAAAATTGATTTTTAAAAAAGACAAAGATACCATTTGCCCTTTTACTTATTTTTAGCAAGTGCACAGTGGCTTCGTAACATGGGATCAGTGATTTTCAACTGGCGTGCTGCAAAATTTTTAAAAGATTTTTAAATTTAGTCAGAGGCACTAACCTTTTCCCCCTCTGCTTGTAAAATGACAATAGGCAACACAAAAATGGCCATCTGGTGTGAATGAGTCAAAATTATACCTTTGTTTTTTTTCATATAGGCAAAAATATACTTTTTTTGTACACCACAGAATTTCAGTAATGAGTTTATGTGTACCATCATGAGATAAATAAATTTGAAAATCACTGTCATACCGAAGCAGATATAAGAATAGATAACATTCCTGATGACTTCTATTAATCCATATATTAAATAGATTTGCAAAAATATCAAACAATGATTTTGAAAGTGTAATTATTTTGGAAAGTACATTTATGTTTTCTAAAAATGTTAATTTGTTAACACACCTTTATTTATATGTCTAAATTAATAAATAAATGTGCATGTTTAAATGTTCTGAATTTTAATTGCTAATAGAGTTAAATACCTAAAAATTTAACCCACTAAATGAAAGCTCTTTGGGGTCTTCAATTATTGTTGAGAGTATAAAGGAACTCTAAAAGAAACACTCCTGGAAACTTCTGAAGTAGGGTAATGAGCAAATAAATAGAAGGTTGAAACAGTACAAGAGACAGCCATTTCATATGTGGTGACTGGAGGGTGAATACAAATTGTTTTGCAGAAAAATACCCTCTTTTTTCCCTACATATTCTGATGTCTAAATGTTGTAATGAAACTTTTTGATGATTTTAAAGAGTTGAATATATGAAAAAAATATATTTTTAGTTGAGGTTTATTTTGTCTCGATTTAGTAAATGATCAGATGGCACCTGAGCAGAGACTGCCATTTTTCAGACATCTTAGTGTCTGCAAAAGCTCTCCGTGAAGTAATTAATGGTAATGAAACCCTTGGAAAATAAATGTGATACAGTTGTCTTTTGTGATCAAAGGTAGCTGTGCTTATAGCCATATCAAAGAGCATATTTCAAGGTAAGGCATTTCAGCTAAGAGAGATTTTCTGAGCAACCCTTGAGTACTAAGTTTAGTCAGAAAAACATTCAACTAAATAAGAAACACTGAAGAATACATATTGTAGATGGAAATACATACACGGCAGAGGATCGACATTTTATGGTAGTTTCTAGCACTTGTTATTATAGAATTCTAGGCAAATTTTAATAAAACTCTGATGAAATTTTGGATAGAGGCTTGAATCTGCCACTGAAAAATTCTTAAACTCTGCTCCTCTATTTCCCAACCAGAAAATGGATTAAAACAATGCAAATCTCATAAGAATATTGGAAGAATTAAATAAAAACTGCAGTGCAATAAGCATCACTTACCTTTTTCTGTATGCCTTCATTGCCTGAGCAATGAAGGAATACATTGCCTAAAATGATACCAATGGGGCCAGCACAGGTAGCACCGCCAATCTCATTTCAAATACCCCCCACCCTGTCTTACAACAGAGCTGACCATTGTTCAACACAGGTTTGAACTGATGGGTGTTGTGTGAGTGAATGACCACTGGAGTCCAGAACAAATTAAAATTTAGGGAGCCTTTATTAACCTGACAGTGACTGCTTTGCCTTTCTCCATGCAGGGAGTCCAGAGAGCAGCCCGAACCCTTTGTGTAGAACCGCTTTTAAGCACGTTTACCACATCTTGCTTGTGCAGAACAAGTAATTTAAGACAACACAGTTTTCAATGTCAGGGTCATATTATTGATGACCATATTATTTATAGGGTCATCCTGTTCTTCAGAAAGCTAACAGTGTTCTATCTTGCAATATTTTGTGAGGTGCGGCTGGGATTCAAGGCTAAGTCAAATAGGAGGAAGCATGCTCAAAAATTTCTATTCTCTAACATTCCCCACTGGTTTTTATCGGAGAATAAAATCATTGTTTCTTTGGGATCATTGTTGGTGAGGGAGTTACATTGACGCCTGGGGACTTTAAGCTTGATAGAATAATTCTCTGCTGAATAAAGTCAGTGGCCTGTTTATAAGATAAGGGCCCAGAATGAGGGCCAGGATTAACCTTTAGAGGGTCCGAAGATTCCTGGACTCTCAATTTTGCCTGGGCTGTCTTCAGCCAGGTATGATGAAGCCATGTTGGGATCCTATCAACCTTGACTACCATGGAGGTGGTCCTTTCCAGGTAGGAGTCAGTCCTTGTGTGGAAAATTTCTTTACCCCAACAGTCACCAGGGTGAAAAGATGGACCAGATCAGAAGTTGGTATAGGCAAAGTACCTTGGAAGAACTTGAGTAAAGATTGGTTATGGATTTCAGCTTTTTTAGTTTGGGTTTCTATGTAAGCCTGTGAGGTGTGTAGATCAGTGTTTGGAAGAGTCAATAGAATCTGTAGAGGCCCTCATTGCTTTTAGGGCAGCCTCCTTGGCTGCTTCATCTGCAGCCTCATTCCCTCTTGCCTCTGAGGAGTCCCCTTGTCTCACATAAGTAAAGAGGGAAGACTTAATTACATCTGGTAGTGCTAGTTGGCCCATCAATCTTGCTCTGCTCATACCTGTCTAACTGCCTAATATATTATTTCAAGGATCCTGGCTCTGAATTTTTTTAGGGAAAATGGACATCGGTGGGTTCCTCTAGCTACTTCCTGTTGATGCAGGTCAAAGGTTCCTCTCAGAGCCAAGACATCCTTGCTGTCTGGCAAAGGGACAATGAGGCCAGGGCACAGAAGGAGGTGGGCTTGTAACCTAGTGGAGACAAACTATAACAAATGATCTGGTGGAAGGGAAAGAAAACCTTTCAGTTTTAATAACTTCTATTGAAATAGAATTTTTCTCCTCAAAATTACCCCATGTTTATGAAAAGAGCCAAATCAAGACTAATTTATCTATTGTGTTTAATTTGGCCTGATTGTTTACATAAACATAACAAGAATGATAACTGACTACCTTTGCTGGAATTTCATGATTGAATCTTAATGTGCCCCATAGGGCCAGGAAGCCAAGCCATCCAGCTACCTTTAGGCCTGCCTGTAGTATCTGCTGAGGTAGATGAAGTCCTCACCTGTAGTGGCTCTATTGAGGCTTATGCCTTAGGCTTTAAGGCCCATCTCAGCCCTCCTACTCATTGCAGCTCAGAGTACATACATGTCCCACAGAGGTGTCCTTATTGCTCCCTTTGGACTCTGACCAACCACAAGTGATGGTAGGGCATGGGCTTGATGCTCCAGCACCAGCTATTTTCAGGGCTACCAAGCAGGATACCAGACTTTCTCTATGGCACTCTTATTGGCTTCAAGTCTTCAGAGTTCAGGCAGGGTTCTTTAAAATATGATACTCCAGTCAAAGTTTCTGGTTAACCAAACCACTACTGGGAACTGGTCTTATTGAATTTATGCAAAGAAATGTATTGCCATGATTTATTTATTAATTATTGCCAAACTTCGAAGGAAATGTATAAGAAGAAAAGTATACTGAACTGATTTGAGATGGAATTTTCCTTGCCAGTTCTTTTTATGGACTTTCCAAAGTAATATTTTCTGAATATATTATAACAAACAGTAACGGTTAGATTTATTTCATCAGTCCCTCCCTAAGTACTTTGGCATAACTATTGACCTCTGTTTAGGAAGGCATAATGTAAATTATTTACTCTTCCTGGCTTACTGACCTGTATTATTTGATTTCCTTTCAACATTTCTCTTTTCCTTCTTATTACATACACAACCTTTATAAATTTTACACTTCCAAGTTAGCCTTCAAACCTTCTTTCTATGTCCTTTAAAAATGCATAATTATGTCTCAGACCTTCTACTCAGTATTCCTTATTCTTTGAAACCTCAATCCTTTAATGATTCTTAAAAAGTAAACAGCCAGAATTTCTTAGGTTAACATTTATGACTTAGACCTTCTGTGATAAAACTAAGAGTAGGTAAAAATATTTCTTTTTCAGAGACAGAGATTTTTAAAACTCAAATTAGTTGTAACATTAAACATATTATATTTTAAAGTCCCTTTGGTAGATACTCCACCACCACCTAAGAAGTACCCAGTAACCCCACCCTGCCAGACTCAGACAATGAGATTTTCTTTATATGTATTGAAAGAATTAAAAAGAATAAAACAGGGCAGAGGAAGATCCACTGTGTTTTGTAGAAAGCCTTGAGTCTAGCATAATTCAGATAAGTAAGAAATCAAGAACACCTGCAGAGTGGGTTGTAGCTAGCAAAATCAACAAAAACCTCTCTCTCTGCTCTCCCCATTGACAGTGCCTCCCCCTTTTCTGCATTAACCATTTACTCTGTCTTTAGCAGGATAAATAAGGCAAGCAGCCTAAGATCCTGTGTAACCAGGCATTTTACACTTAAGGAACAGCGGCTCTCCCTCTCAGATTTTCCTTCTTTACTCCAAGGCCCCAAAAGATCTCAAATCCTCTTCCTCCTTCACCATTTCTGATATCTCTAACCATCTCTCTACCCCCAGCCTAGGGCTTCTCTATTTCAACAGGCTAAGAGTGAATTCCAAGGCCTCTACCCTTTTTCACACCTGCTCTCTTCCTCCCCTGTCAACCTATCAGGAAAGGCAGGCATGTCATGGTTCTCAGGACCACATGATTCTCTGTTTGCTAGCAGGTATGAAAAGGGCAACCTACAAAGCAATTAATTATGACTAATCTTAACCCAAAAAGTATTTGTTTAATTTTCTCTGGATTGGTAACCTTCACAAATTTTATACCCTTAAATTAACCTTAAAATTCCAAAATTTTAAACTAATACAGCAAATTATAAATAAAAAGTTCTCTACTGTCTTCTAAACTGGGGTTTTCACTATCTCACACAGACTCTCACACTTACATTTTCTCCTGGAGGCCTGTCCTCAAACCCAGTCCATTCATTGGAGGACAAAAGGCCAGCATGCAGTGGTGCTCCTGCACCAGCACTTCCCCATTCCAGTCCCATGCCTCGCTCCCCTCTTGAATTCCTGAAAAATGTTCAAAAAACATTGCAGGGGAGTACAGACAGAACATGAAGCAGACTGACCCATTTTTTAAAAAATATATTTTATTGATTTTTTACAGAGAGGAAGGGAGAGGGATAAAGAGAAACATCGATGAGAGATATCGATCAGCTGCCTCCTGCACGCCCCCTACTGGGGTTGTGCCCGAAACCAGAATACATGCCCTTGACCAGAATCGAACCCAGGACCTTTCAGTCCATAGGCCGACGATCTATCCACTGAGCCAAACCGGTTTCGGCCAGACTGACCCATTCTAATGATAGAGACAATTAGACCACAGTAACACAAAATAACAAAGACAATGACAGCCAACTGAGGATCTCCGGGCACCATCATGTGCTGGGATCTGGTCTCAGAATTAGCACTGTGTCCACCCTTCCAGAGACCCTAGATGGGCTCCCACAGACCCAGAAATAAGTTTCTTACCAGTAAGTACCATATCCAGAGTCAATCAGGAAATTTAATAGGTGGGGTCTCCAACCTCTACCAGTCCCAGGGCTGAGGAATGTCTCTCAGAGACCTCCTCCTGGGTCAGAGAGTCTGGGGACCCCAGTGGGATCCATTCACAGGACCAGGCAAAGGCTGGTTATCCCACTGGGGCCTCCAAATGTTGTGGAGCGAACAGGAGTGAATGACTACCGGAGGCCAGATCAAATTAAAATTTAAGGAAATTTTATTAGCTGGCTGGCAACTGCTCTGCTTTTCTCCATGCAGGGAGTCCAAAGAGCAGCCTCGGCCCTTTGAGAGACGCTTTTAAGCACATTTACCACATCTTGTTTTTGCACAGCAAGTTATTTAAGTCAAAACAGTTTTTAATGTCAGGGTTATATTATTGATGACCATGTTATTTACAGGGTCATCCTGTTCTTCAAAAAGCTGACAGTGTTCTATCTTGCAAGGCTATTTTGTGAGGTGCAGCTGGGATTCAAGGCTAAGTCAACTAGGAGGAAACATGCTCAAAAATTTCTACTCTCTAACAGGTGGGTCCACTTACAAGCAGGTTTTTTTTTTGTTGTTGTTTTGCGTTTCATTAAATACAGTCAGCTCTTCATATCTGAGGTTTTTATACTGCCAGCTTAAAAAACTGTGGATCAAACATTATTTCCATATTCCCAGCTGCAGATTTCCAACCACTGATAGTAAGCACTACTTTCAACTTGCAGTTGATTGAATCCCCAAATGCAAAGTACTGACTGTAAGTCAAAAGTTATAATCAGGTTTTCAAGGAGGCAGGGTGAGGAGGAGGTGGGGCTCCCCTCACCATCCCTACCTTCTACTCCCTTCTTCTTTCCTCCCCACCCCAGCCATGTTGATGTAAGGTGAAGTGTATTATCTTGTTGGAGGAGGTCATAGAGAGGATGTGACCATAAGATGATCCGAGAGCTGGGCCCAGGAAATCAGAGACTCCTAACCTCCTCCCTTGCTTGTCCTGGGAATGTGTGTTCTGCCCTCCATTTCATAGCCAGGCTGTTCCAAGGAGATAACCCGGAACGAGGCAGTGTTGTTGATGCTCTCTGGACTTAATTTGTAGCTGAACCCAGATAAGTCCTCTATATAAACTTAAGATTTGGTGGGCGGGTGCAGAGATCTTCTCATCTATGGCTGGTCAAGATAAGACTCTGATGTAAGTTGAATTACTTTTATTATTATTATTAGTAGTAGTAGTAATAGTAGTAGTAGTAGTAGTATTGTGTAAGTGTTGTTATTTTTTTAAAAATCCTAGTTGTCACTTTTGGCCTGAATAACCTGAAGGCAACAAAAGTCTGGAGCTTAATTGTGGCTGCCCTTTTTGATTGAAGTGATTTCTCAAAGTGTGGTCTGCAGACTAGTCGTATTCTCTGACACACTTTAAAGAGGTTCATGAGGTCAGTGCTGTTCTCATGGTAATACTGTGCTGTTATTTACATTTTTCTGCATTGAACTTTGCAGAACTTGATGGTCCAAAAGCAATAGTGGGTAAAAATGCCGGCCCCTTCGTAGGAATCATTATGGTGGCACTAGCACTTATACTTCCTACTTTTGACTGCTATACATAGAATCATAAACTCAACCTGTTTCAATTTAAAATGTCCTTTTTGAAGGACAATAAACATTCATTCTTTGCATATACATCGAATGTGCTATGTAACAAAATGGGAGAAGTGCACCAAGCACTTCTGCGAAATAACCCTTTACCATGTTTGTCCTCATGAAAAATACTTATACTGCTTTTTAAGTGGCAAGTTAACTAGCCTCTTTATTCACAAAACACCATTTTAACAGAAAGAATGACTAACAGACAAACTGTAATTATGAAAACTGGGTGTTTGGCAGACATCTTCTCTAAAGTAAAGAGTGAGAACCTGTTGTTTCAAGGAAAATAACCCACAGTGTTTGCTAAGAACTGTCTCAATCTTTGGAATCCCTGCATAATTTAGTATATTTGTGATTTCTAAATTTAGAAAGAGCATCAAGGTATAAAACTATGTATGGATATCAGACTCATTCAAAATATAACACACAATGAAATAGATTATGAAAACTTTTTAAAATATATTTTCACATTCCACATTAGAACAAACCTTTACAAAGTTGCCAGGGGTTGTGACTGAAACTATTTTTTTCTGTAGAATAGAGGAAGATGAGAAATCTTTATTGGTAAGTAATATAGTTTTTATTCATATTAAGAATTGACTGAATAACCAAATGAATTTCACATGTAATTATTATCCACATAAAATTATATCTACATTTTTTTCTCTACATCGGATGGTTAGAGTGGCATAGGATTCAGTATTTTCCTTCCCTCCAGTGAGTTAGGCTCAGATGAGATCCCAGATGGCCAGGCTCTGAGGCAGTTCCTGCTGGGGACATCCCTTGGTAAGAGGAACAACATGCATTGGTGTATTTCAGAATGGTTAGTCCTCATTCTGCCTGAAACAGGAAGGCAGTTTCCTCAGATATTTTCTGTGAGAATCTGATTGCCTTTTTTAAGGTAACACTCACAAAATGTGGGAGCTCTTCCATGACAGGGTACCTAGGGAGTTCTTAACTCTTAGACTTGCCCATATTGACCTTCGAGTAATTTACTGATTATAGTTCAGGTGTTCCTATCCGGACACCCCTTCCCTGTGGTGGTTCCCATTTGTGAATCTGCTCTGGAAAGTCCACTCCCTGTAATTCCCCTGTGTCCCAGCACTCTTAGATCACACATTGTCCTGTGTTATTCCTTTAACAGATCCTAAAAAAACTGTTCATTCGCCTTTCTGTTTAAATTTTACTGGTTAGTTAGGATGAAGTGGCAACTTCTAGTCTCCTTCCATGCATAACCAGAAACTAGAAATGATGGTTTCTTTTGTTTTAATGTATTTGTGTTTTTAGGATAATATCCACAGAGCTAAAGTCCATATCTTATACATTATTTAGAAAATCATTGGGTTTTTACAGTGTAGAAACAAAATATATGACATCTTAAGTCTACTTAAATATCTATCCCTAAGACTTATAGGGACCCTCTGATTCTGAGTTTTATGAACCTTTAAACCAAGGATAATATTGCATTAGTATTGTACATTATGGATGGTATGGATATGTTACAAACTGTTCAGTCCCAGAGATATAATGAATTGTTTTTTATTTGTTTATTTGTTGTTTGTTTTTTACTAGATATACTGCATGCTCACAATACTCAGTACATCTTGCTAACTTTAATTGCAATAGCTTTTTCGCACCAGAGGTGGCATAACTTTCATGTGAGATAATTAGGTTTGCTCAATTTAAACAGACACATTAGTAAAGTTGAGCAAGACTCAATTAAATCTGTTTCAAAGCAAAATCACCATGTGAGGCATTGTGGTAACATGAGGCAAATTGTCATATTGCAAAAGAAACTGAGTGAGGTTTCTGCAGTGCCTATTGGCACAAAATGACTTTCCTCTTAGAACATCGAGGCAAAAGCAGCAAGATGCCTGTGTTGTGATTTTCCTTTTTTAGTGTTTATCGAAGTAATACAGCTGAGGGCCTCACCAAAGGATTGTGTTTTTCACATTGGTCTTTAAATAATTTGTAAAGGTTTTATATAACCAGAGTACCTATTGTTTAACAACTTAAACACAATTTGTCTCCCACCAGACACCAGCCATAATTAAAGCTTCATCTTCTTTATATTGCCTCCATTTCGAATTGGGTGTTTATTAGTAAGCAAGGGAGACCACATATAACCTTATTGAAATACTTTTAATGACTATTCTCACTGGGTGGCGGCTCCTATTTGTATAAATATATTTATCTTTACACAGCTTGGCACTTGAAGAAAATATTAGTGCTCTTATTTGAGTTAACTATGTGAATTTTACTAACATTCTACCATATGCCAACTATTTTTCAGCAATATGATATTTTTATTGATTTCATAATGTAAATGTTTATTCTAATGATAGGATACTGATTTTGAATATAATATATTGAATTTTAATAAATTAAAAATTAACTTTCAATTTTGGAAATTTAATGTGTGACTTCAAGAATTCTCATGCCAAAACCGGTTTGGCTCAGTGGATAGAGTGTTGGCCTGCAAACTGAAAGGTCCTAGGTTCGATTCCCATAAAGGGCATGTACCTTGGTTGCGGGCACATCTCCAGTGTGGGGCGTGCAAGAGGCAGATGATCCATGTCTCCCTAATTGATGTTTCCAGCTCTGTCCCTCTCTCTTCCTCTCTGTAAAAAATCAATAAAATTTATTTTTAAAAAAGAATTCTCACACTTTATGTATTATTCACATATTTATTTGTAAGATATATGTAAATTATATAGGTATGTATGAAATTAATATGTAACTATGTATTAAATACACATATATACATACATATATTTATTTTTATTATTTTTAAAATCCTCACCCAAGGATATTGTCCATTGATTCTTAGAGAGAGTGGAAGAAAGAGGAAAAGACAGAGAAATATCGATGTGAGAGAAATACATCGACTAGTTGCTTCTTGCACTCCTCTAGACCAGGGCCCTGAGTGTGGTGGATCCTGCAACTGAGACACCTGCCCTTAATTGGAATCGAATCCAGGACCCTTTGATCTACAGGCAAATGCTCTAGCCACTTAGCAAAACTGTCCAGGGCTGTATTAAATATAATTTGTATAATACTTAAATAGTATATTTTTCTATGAGTAAAATTATATAAAATATGTTCTGCCTTTAATCCATCACATAATATATCTCCTTATTTTAAGCCTGTAGAGAATTCAGAACACATTTGGTATTGTTTTCTTCTGGCTTACTTTGAAACAAACAAATGAAATTTTATATATATATATATATATATATATATATATATATATATATATATAATTTCATATATATATATATATATATTTTAATTCATTATTGTTTAAAGTATTACATATGTCTCATTTCCCCAGCCATTCCCCACCACAACAAATGCCCTCACCCCATTACTGTCTGTGTCCATGAGCTATGCTTATATACATGCATTCAAGTTATTTGGTTAATCTCTTACACCCTCTCCCCACCACCACTTCCCTGCCTTCCCTCTGAGGTTGGATAGTCTGTTTATGCATCTATGTCTCTGAATCTATTTTTTGTTAATCATTTAATGTTGTTCATTTTTTTTCCACAAATGAGTGAGATCATGTGATATTTATCTTTATCTTTATCTGACTGACATATTTCGCTTAGCATAATGCTCTCCAGGTCCATCCATGCTGTTGCAAATAGTAAGAGTTCTTTCTTTTTTATAGTAGCATAATAGTATGCCATTGTGTAGATGAACCATTTTTTAAATCCACTCATCTACTGACGGACACTTTGGTTATTTCCAAACCTTAGCTATAGTAAATTGTGCTGCTATGGACATTGGGAGCATATATCCTTTCTAATTAGTGTTTCTGATTTCTTTGGTTATATCCCTAGAAGTCGGTTCACTGGGTCAAATGGGAGTTCCATTTTTAATTTTTTGAGAAAACTCCATACTGTTCTCCACAGTGGCTACGTCAGTCTACATTCCCACCAGCAGTGCAAGAGTTTTTCTTTTTCTCCACATCCTCTACAGCACTTGTCATTTGTTGATTTGTTGATTTGTTGATGAGCCATTCTTACAAGTGTGAGATGGTACTTCATTGTCATTTTGATTTGCAACTCTGGGATGATGAGTGACTTTGAACATGTTTTCTTTCATATGTCTCTCGGCCTTCTATATGTCCTCTTTTGAAAAGTTTCTATTTAGGTACTTTGCCCATTTTTTTATTTATCTTCCTTTTAATTTATACAAGTTCCGTATAAATTTTGGAGATTAGACCCTTATCAGAGATAACACTGGCAAATATGTTCTCCCATGCAAAGGACTGATTTTCTTGTTGTTTTGTTGATTGTTTCTTTTGCTGTGCAAAACTTTATATTTTGATGTAGTCCCATTTGTTTATTTTTTCCTTAGTTTCCATTGCCCTAGGAGACGTATTGGTGAAGAAATTGCTTCCACATATGTCTGAGATTTTACTGCCTGTGAATTCCTCTAATATTTTTATGGTTTTCTATCTTATTTTTCAGTACTTTATCCATTTTGAGTTTTATTTTTTGTATGGTGTAAGTTCATGGTCTAGTTTCATTTTTCTTTTGCATGTATCTGTCCAATTTTCCCAACACCATTTATTGAAGAGACTATCTTGACACCAATGTATGTTCTTGCCTTCTTTGTCAAATATTAATTGAGCATAATGTCTTGGGTCTATATCTGAGTTCTCTATTCTATTCCATTGATCAATATGTTTGTTCTTGTGCCAGTACCAGGCAGTTTTGAGAACAGTGGCTTCATAATAGAGTTTGATAACTGGTATTGTGATCCCTTCAACTTTGTTCTTCTTTCTCAGAATTGCTGTAGCTATTTAGGGTCTTTTGTTTTATTATTATTATTCCAGATGTATTTTTGGAGAGTTTGTTCTAGGTCTGTGAAATATACTGTTGGCAAAATTATATTTTTGAAAATCCTCTTAATATTTATTAGCATTAATAGTATAAAGATTTATTGTGAATATATTTATCTAACATCTAGAGTCTTAAAGGCTTATAGGTAGTTGTTAAATTAGACTACATCAATGTATAAAAGTGGTAAAATCTATATCATCTTTAGGTTAGCAAAAAAGACTTAGAAATAAAGTGATCAACATGATACAAGAATGCTTGCAGTGGGGATATGATATCTAAACATGGATCTGTTATATAGATTTATATTTTTCTTTTACGATTTTACTTCTGTGTAGAGCTTATGTAATTTTTAAAATTTATATTCTTATTATGTAAAATATGACATGTGTATCCTTTTACCCCATTGACCACTCCTAGTTAAGCAGAGTCAGTCCTAGTTAGTACTTGGATACAAGAGCTTATATAATTTTTATTTAAAGAATCTCAGAAGAAACTGAAACTGAAAAATGGTTATTAGAAATATAACATCATTTTGATTATTTACATAAAATAAGAACATTATTCTGCTGTTATTAAGAGACAGTGCAACAACTTTAGGGAAGTATTTATATAATACAATTTATTATGATAATAATAATTGGTAATAAATGAAGAGAAATAAAGCTAAGGGCTTCTCATTTTGTTTTGCATGGAGGCTTTATACATTTATTATGACTGCAATTCAAGCTCTACTATAACATGTGACACTTGATGTTAAATTGTAAAAAAGCATTGTAGTCTTTTACTTTGTTTTTTCTTTTATTGTGGTGGTGATAGTGGTGGCATTGTCTTAAAAATAATAAGAGAATATGTATATATATATCACCTGAAAATTTTAGGAATACAAAAATGTTCTAATTTATATTATATGACTCTTGTTTTAAAAAAATAAATGTTAATATTAAAATGAAGGAGAGAAATATTTTGGTCTCAAAGGCTACTGCTTTTATTTTATACCCAACATTAATTCTAATAATTTCATAAAACAGAACTAATTAATATGAACTTTGAATATCTATTAGTCATATGCAAAGAATGGTATTGTACATGATTACATTTATTTATAAATACCTACATCTATTATCAATTTTAATACATTAATTATAATAAATAATAATATACTTTCTTAGAAACATGTTGAAACTTAATCCTTGAGAAAATCCAAAGTTGATAGAAGCCTCAATTTATGAGAAAATAGATTTACTTAAAATAATGAGTAAACTTTACTTAAAAATAGGAAAAATTTTACATTGAGAATGGTATTGATGTTTATTTTTAATTTGACCTAATTTTTAAATTACTTAGAATATTTGGACATCTGAATGTATCATGATTTTCTAATAAAACAAATATTCAGTATTTACTAAAGAGTTTTATCTTTGTCAGATCATTTTGGATAAAAATTAAGTACTATTCAGTTTGAGTTTTGAAACTATAGGTTGTATCAAATTAGTAGAAAATACTGCCAAATATTAATTCATAAACTAAAGTAAAATAAATGTGTCTTTTATAATATTAGTGTTTCTTAAAGTATTTAAATTTCAAATATTTTATTGAATAAATGTCTTCTTACCTGGTAATCTTATTAAGAATGATTTACCTATTATTTCCCACAAGTAAGATCTCTTTTCCAAATAATACATTTCTTGAAAATATATATTCCTAAAACAACCAGATAATTACTCCATGATTATGTTTGCCTTTTTTCTGCTTGAATCTAAGATATGATCTCTACATATAATGAAGGAGATATAAGGCAAGACAAGAAAATTCAGTTTAATTATGTTAAAAAAAGAAACATTTCTGTTTCACATAACCAGTAGAGGAGCTTTTTTTAAGTTTTACCTGCAAGAATTATATTTTTTGGTTTCTATAATATGTTTTTAAATTTTCTTTTGTTTAAACATTTATTTCAATTTTATATCTCATAACTTTAAGTAGTTCAACATCCCTTATTTTGTTACCTAATACACTTATTATGTGGCATTTAAAAATTTCATCCCAAATACTGGCAAATTATCTTTTTTCAATTTTTAGTTTTTTAATTTAAAGAGACTTATTTGTACTTTTTCTGTGAGACTCATAAGAGGTTTTGTTGAGATTATGTTCTTGTAAGATCTATATTTAGTTCTCTAGTCCTTATCTTCCTTATTTGGAACTAAATTCATGAATTTATTAATTAAATATTTATTGAGTATCTGTCCTGTGGCAAGGAATGTTTTATATTGTGAAGAAATATTAATAACCAAAAAATCTTGTCATTATGGAGCTTCCCTTTCAATGGATAATATACATTGAATTATTTCTTTTGCTTAGAATTTTCATTTTTAATACCAATACTGTACATTAACTCTTCAAAGCCACATAAAGGAAGGTTATATCCTAAAGAAAACATTTTTTCCTGTGTGGGCGGCTAAGGCTAGATCAGAGAGTTTTTTGTTTATTTATTTTTTTCTTATCTCTTCCTTGATGATTTAGTGGATCTATGGTTGTCCTCCAATGCATCTAAGATAGAGCTCTTTGAACAAGTTACTTTTAGGCCAAACTTTAAAGTCGAACTTGAAACCATTTGGTTTCAAAATCTTGTCATTTATTCACAAAGAAGCTTTTAATGACCAAGGCTCTTTTTAAAATGTCATAAAGGCAGCTATAACATTAGTTTTTCATTTGATTTCTTGTTTCTTCTTTACTATAATGTCACATTTTATTCAGATTTTTGAAGTAGTTTAGATTTGAGAATTATACATTAGGAAAGTAATATATTTATTTATTTATCTCCCTTTTATCTACCTTTATTTTTTGTTCATTAACAAATTCAATTTTTTTTATTTTAAAGGTGGTATAAAGTTTCTATTATGTAACTGATTCTGTCTTCTAAACATAAGAGAATCAGAATGTTAGTGAGAGAGCTATCAGGTTACCCAATTTCTACTTCTTTGGGTATAACCTGATCTATATTAAAGAATATTGATGCTCTATAATGCACATTTCTAAGTATATGGTTTCCCATTTTCTTTTAGTTAACATTCTCCATTTGTAAAATACTTATTTCACATTAAATTTACTTTTGAAAAGTTTATTTTATTAATCAATATTTAAAATCATATTTCAGGTTTTTGAAGCTATTTTAACATTGCTTTAAAAGTAAATACTAAATTAACACGCACAAGTACAATATTCAGAAAATAATGTAATTTAAAAAATATATATAATTTCAATTATTTTTCTTGTAAAGCAATTCGAAAATAATATACGCCTTTGCTTGCAAAGCAGAAATTAAATGGAAATTAGTGATCTAAAGAAAATTACAGTTTAAATGATTTCTTATTTTATGCTGAACAAGTATATGTTATATATTTATTTGGTTATAATTATCTGATTTACCAGTTGCATAAAGAATGCATGTGTCTATGCATTTTTAATGTAGTTGCATTAAAACCTACTAGAGACTTTTCCTATACATATAAAATTTATTTGCATCCTAATTAGAACTAAAATTTGATCAACATAAATATTGTTCACATACATTCATAGTGGAATATGTTAAGTCAAAATCCCTAAAGCAAACATAGACAAAATTTTTCACTTATATGTGTGTGTGTGTGTGTGTGTGTGTGTGTGTGTGTGTGTAAAATACACTTGATTTTGAAATGATAGGTCTGCACACCAAGAAAGAGAATGTAAAACTTTCCTTTATATAGCAGTGCTTCAGCTTGAACAAATATCGGGTACCACTTTAACATTACTACAAAGTGGTTTATAAGCTTCTCTACAGACTTTGCAAGTTATTGAGGTTAATGGTCAATGCAATTGCCATCTCTTATGCAATAAACTACTTTATTTTGTCTGTGAGTTCTCTAAGCAGTAACACAAGCATAAAGGGTGCATTCAGCATACATGAAATATAACCCTATTAGAGTAGTCAACTAAATTACAGAATCTTTGAAGCAGAAAAGCTGCCAACTCTGTGAAATGATGGTCTTTCTATTCTTGAATGAAATGAAATGATAAGGCTGTTGATTTCAATAAAAGAATTTGAACTAAAAATTCAGAGTCATAGAAAATGAACCTAATAAAATTGGAATGGCAGTACATATAATCTATTTGATGATTGCATTGAAGAGAAAAAAGAGGCTGATAAAAATGGCTATGAATACTCTAGTTCATTTTGAAAATGAGTAAATGATAAAAAAAAAACAGCAGTCACGATAAACGACTTCATCTCAAAGATTACTATCTCAAAAAACCTGTTAAAATGTAGTGTTATCACTGCATTTATCATAGTCAAAGGCTTGACTATTAAAAAGAGAAATGTTGCCGAGACCGGTTTGGCTCAGTGGATAGAGTGTTGGCCTGTGGACTGAGGGGGTCCCGGATTCGATTCCAGTTGGGGGCATGTACCTTGCCTGCGGGAGCATCTCCAGTGTGGGGTGTGCGGGAGGCGGCTGATTGATGTCTCTCATCGCTGTTTCTGGCTTTCTGTCCCTCTCCCTTCCTCTTTGCGAAAAATTAATAAAATATATTTAAAAAATAGAAATGTTTCTGGACACCAGAAACATGATTTGAACTAAAGACCTAAAAATATGATGCTAATTCAGTGTTTTTCAACCTTCCTAATGTCGCAACCCTTTAATACAGTTCTTCATGTTGTGGTGACCCACAACCATAAAATTATTTTTGTTGCTACTTCATAATTGTAATTTTGCTACTGTTATGAATCATAATGTAAATATCTGTGTTTTCCAGTGATCTTAGGCAACCCTTGACAGCAGTTCTCAACCTGTGGGTCATGACCCCTTTCACAGGGGTCACTTAAGACCATTGAAAAACACAGATATTTACATTATGTTTCATAACAGTAGCAAAATTACAGTTATAAAGAAGCATTGAAAATAGTTTTATGATTGTGGGTCACCACAACATGAGGAACTGTATCAAAGGGTTGTGGCATTAGGAAGGTTGAGAACCACTGTGCTAATTCATGTTACCAATCATATTTATTAATAATGATTTATGTCACTTTGAATTTCATTTTATGACATGGTAGTCATCTATATTGTAGTTGGAGCCTCTACAACTTTTAAATATTTGGCGTTCTGAAATATTTACCATTTAATCCTATTATTTCCTTAACTTTATTAATGTTTAGAAACTAAAGAATTCAATAGACCAAATGAAATCAGTAAAGAGAAAGGCAGAATCAGGAGAACTTGGAGCTTTTCACCATCTTCTTCCTACTGATATATTTTGTTTAGTTTTAAGCTTAGAAAAAAAATGGTTGTCTCTTTTATTCTTCAGTCATGTGGTAGCAATATAAAGAAAGTTTTTTTGCATGTTCTATTAGGCCATACATTGTTTTGTTCAACTTAATAGAAATATTACTGAAAAATACTTACTTGTATAGAATAGTCAAAGATATGTTTATAATGTGATTTGCAATCCACCATCTGACCCCAAATTAAAATCCATATTTCTTACAGATTCATGGTTAGGTGTTGCATGATTAGGGAAATTGTGAAAATTAAAAAAAACAAACAAACCTAAACACAACTTTCTTTCAGAGTTTACCAAGCCAACAAGATCGAATTTTCATTAAAGTAGTGTACACTTTAGATACATGATAAGTGTCATATATTAGGTATAGACATATAAAGACAAATATATCAGAAGTCCTTAACCAACAAGCAAGTCCTAGTAAGATACTGATATTGTTATTTATTGGTTGCTGGGCAATGTATGACAGCCACATCTCACCGATACTCAGCAAAATATATGCCAGCATCCCTCTTTTATAGAGGAGATGATATAATATGTGAACATAAAACAACTACAAATCAATGCAATAAGTGCTAGAATAATGTATTTCAAATGTTAGCTAAGAAAAAAGGAAGAGTTGATTTCTTGCTTAGCATAGAACATCACTGAGGCATTCAAATGTTTGCATTCAAGTATGGTCAACCAGTAACATAAATGGAAGTACTAAAAAAGGGGAGAGGTCCTCATCTCCCCTAATTGCTTGTGGTAGTGGATTTCTGAGCTATGCTGAGAAAAAGAGTTTTCTGATACTCACACTGGAGAATGAGCTATGGTAGAAAGCTTTATTCCCATGGAATTAAACCCTTGAGTTTCCAAAGTTCCATTTTCCTTTGTCCAACCATAAAAGTATAGCTGGGGCCTCAGTAGAACTAAAATCAGATTCAGTGTCTAGAGTTTCCTTTCCATGTCTGCATAGCCCAATCCAACATGAGGCTAATTTAATCTGGGTTTCTTTGTTTCAGCCCATCAACCTATTGATATGGGGTCCACAGGGCCACGTGGTTATGGAGGAAACATAGCCAAATGCAAGGAAGTCAACAGAGAACCAAGAGCACAAGAGAGCCCAGAGCAATGAGAGAGAGAATTATTTTGTTTAGGGGATTAAGTATTCCCAAACTTCCTTGTGCTTGCTGTGTTATGCCAGCCATTCTAGAAAACCATCTCTATCCACAGGTTTGACTGACAGACATCTTCCCTAGTCATCTCAACTTTACTACAGATGCATCTATCTTCATTTTGTTGGATCCTTTTCTCCAGTGTTTTGCAAAACATAAGCTGGTGGTTCCCTGGGGAGTGCAAAATTGCAGCTTCCTGGTTTAGTTGCCCAAATGACATGCCTATAAGTCTGGTTATTAATAACTAGCTAATTACAGTGGTATCAGAAGGTAGTTTATTAGTTACCTATTGCTACAGAATAACAATTACCATAGATATAAAACCAAATATTTACTATCCATATAATAAAAGCCTAATATGCAAATCAACTGAATGGTGGAATGACCTGTAGAAGGACCTGTTGCTATGATGCTCATTGACCACCAGTATGCAGACACTCAATGCAGGAGCTGCCCCCAGACTAGAGGCTTTTGGCAAGCCAAAGTAGTTGCCAGTGGGAGCCCCCTGATGGCCCCACCAGTCACTCCGCAAAGGGAGGCTACTGGCAGTGATGGGGGGCAGGGCTGGTGAGCAAGCGACACCAGCCCAGCCAAGGTGGGTGTCATGCCCACCCTCTCATCCTCCCCCATCATCCCACCAGTCGCCCCACAGATCAGCCCTGATTATCAGCCAGGCCTAGGGACCCTACCCATGCACTAATTTCATGCAACAGGCCTCTAGTGTGGTATAAAATCAAATATTTAATATGTTGCAGTTTATGTGGATTAGGAATTTGGCTATGGCTTAGCTAATTCTTTTGCTTATGAATTAATAAGGCTGCAATCCAGTTGCTCGCCAAGGTAATAACCTCCTCTGGTGTTTCAATGGAAAACAACCAAGGGGGAACATTCAGTTTCCTGATAGAATTCAGTTCCTTCTGGCTTTAATATTGAGGTCTTCAATTTCTTGATGGTTGCTGATTGGAGACCATCATCAGCTTCTTATATGTTGCCCACAGTTGCTTACAATGGAGGGAGCCTTCATGTGTTTTTTCAAAACTAATAAAGGAAAGAGACTCAAGCAAGGTGGGCATTATAATATTGCAATATAATCACACAGTTATATATACACATAATCACATACATTCTGTCATTTTTGTTCATATTTTTGTGGTTAGAATAAGTCATGGGTTCCACCACATTCAAGGGCAGGGATCACACAAGAATTTGAAGGTCATGGGAGCCACCTGAAAAGTTGATCTTACCCAGGTAGTATTAAATGAATAAGATAATCTCTGAGTGAAGTACATAGAATAAGCAGATAAGTAAAGGAAAAGGTGTAAAGAAATGAGATTTAAATTTGCTTCAGAAGAACATAGTTGACTAGGTTTCCATTAATGCTGAATCATGTTTTCTTCCAAATATAAAAGTCTAGGGATACTCTAAGGATTGATAAAATAATAATGATGATGATGATGATAATAACAACAACAATAATAATAATAATAGCAGTTATCACTTTGCTAATATCATATTTTACTAAGTGTTGGAGGTTATATATATATATATATGGTTTCTAAATTTAGCAAATAATGCAGTTAATACCTGTTAATTATGAATTCAGATAAATAAATTTAGAAATGTATGTATGTGTATATGTGTATATATTACATACTTATATATATATATGTAATATATATATATATATATATATATTACATATATATATATATATATATTTTATATATTATTGTGATCTCCTATTTTTTTAGTATAAGTATGTTAAAATATTTGTGATATACTCCTACTAACGTATCATTCATTATTTGCTTGGAATTAAAATGTAACAGCCAGTAAAAATCTTAGTTATATATATATAATTTATTTTATTACTGACAAAAAATATGAGATAAGTACTACTAACATCATTATCATCTTCAACATTATCCTAAAGATAATTTAATTGCAACTTAAAAAGTTTAAGTTCTTGTCAAAAGTGTAGAATTTTTTAAGTGGTAAGGCTGGTATTCAAATACAGTTTTAATGCAGTTAAAAAGGCTGCTCTCTTTAATCATTATAGTTTATTGTGTTACAGCTTAAAATTAATATTGTTTAATATTTATTTTAATCAATAACTTAACCTTTACTCGATGAGTTAGAAAAACTAAAAGTAAGAAGGGAAAGAGCTAGAAACTAAATATACTTACTAGACACATTGTGGACAAATTGCAATGTTTTAATTGTGGAGATGGCAAGGACAGTCCTGTCGCCTTTTAGCAGTGGCAGCCCTGAAAAACAGAAATCTAATGAGGAGAAGATGAAGGATGCTGATGGGGTCCAGCTGTGCTAAAGCGATTACCATATGTAAAATTCTTTCTAATCCTTGGCTTATTTTATTTCCAGTCCGTTTCTTAAACCCATCAAATCTATGCTGATATCAGCTTTAGAAAAGGTCTCTGTTCAACTTGATTTGCATTTTCCTATTGGACATTGCTTTAATATTTGTTATAATCTAGCAAATTCTCTTTCTCTTTCCCTGCTGGAGAATGGAAGCTGATATAAACATCAAAAATAAACATGAGTCATTTCTCCTGAGAAGATAATGTATTCTATATGTCTAGTAACCTTATAAACACCTTATTTAGTTTTGAGGCCTAAAATATATATTACAAAGTAAGGTATTTCTGAAATTAATTCCTCACAGTCATTATGATTTTTAAAATTGCTCAAAAAGCAACCACAGTGGCAACAGTCGTATAAGAAGAAAGCATTTGGAAATGATAGGAGGTTAGTTAATGGCTGAATATTACATCAGACATTTGCAGTCATTAAAATTACAGTAGATTACATAAACTCTTACTAACTTTACTGTAGTTGTTAAAATAGTATAATGCCATATTATGCCCAATTCTCTTTTCTCATCCATTTATTCCCTGCTCATTCTCTTTTGAAAAAAAAATTATTGGTTTGAGAGAGAAATAGTGATTTATACACTAATTGGTTGATTCTTATATGAGTCCTGACTGAGATTATATCTTAACCTTGGTGTATCAGGCCAACTCTAACCAAGTGATCTGCTTGGCCAGGACCCTTATGCCTATTTTCTAGACAAAGTTTATAGCATATAGTATAGAATAGGCAGATACACATTTTATGTCAACATTTCCAAAGAAAATAGGATGTTTATATGTGCTTGTTAAGAAAGATTAATTTATAGGTTATGCCTTAGAAAAAAAATAGCCTCCAAAATTCTGTGGCTAAATACAACCAAGATTTATTTCCTACTGATTATATGTTCTCAAAACAGGTTGGCAGGAAGGTCTACTCTCTATATTTACAAAAGAAGAGGTTGCATCCAGGAAAGGGGGAATACAGTATCACATGTTCATGCATTGGTTCTGCCCAGTTGAAGCCCCTGCCCAAGAGTGACACAAGTCACTTTTTCTCCATTAGGTTTGCTTCAAATTATATGGATGCAGGAAAGTACAGTTCTACCTTTGGCTTAGAAAGAGACCCTGAATATTTGTTGAAGAGCAATGATGATTATTGTTTAATGTTATAAAAAGACTTAAAGGATTTGTTTTTACAAAATGGTTTCCTTATTAAATGTTATGGGAGATTAAAAAAAGCAGACAGATCAATATTTATACCTAGATATTAAGGAAAACACCTAATTGGGCAGGCACAAAATGGGTAGTGCTGTAGATGTATCATGAGTATGTATTCATAATTTTATCAAATACATTCCCTTTAGAAAAACAAAAGAAGTGGCTCTCTTGATAATGCATCAGGAATGTGTACTGTCTCTTCCACTAACTAGGATCAATTTCTTTTAAGAGCCTCTCCAGTCAAGTTATTTAAGAATAAAAATCAAGCAACTTATGTGCTTTCTGAACTACTTTCACACTTCCTTATTTAACTTAGGGTACTCACCCAAAACTGTTATTAACTAAAGGCTTTATAGGAAATGTGTGAATTCTCACTTCATATAGGATTATCAATTTGCATTAAAAATGTTTATGGATAGCTAAATGTTTTTTTTTATCATGAATCTAAGATGAGATAAGTAAAATAAGTTTGAAAACTCAGCCATCGATAAAAAGTATACATTTTCCATAAATCTTTTTTATATGACTAGTTTCAAGTATGCAAAAATATGGAGTAAGCTGACACTCAGACATAGTTTTAAAGGATTGAATATATGGGAGTATAACTATGGATATCACAAGATAATAGAATTGTATGCTTTTATAGCTCATCTCACTTTTCCCACTTACCCTCCACATATAAACAAAATAAATTATTAGAAAAAAATTAACTGAATGATTTCACCCTACAGTATCTCAACCCAATTGTTACCAACAATTGTTCATTGAATCTATACACCTTATTAGACAATTTACTAGGCATTTTGGAGATAGAGTAAAAATATATTTTTTTTAATTTCTGTCCTTAAATATGTTTTTACTGTGTTTTTTTTCCTACACACATGTTTACATGGCCACTCTTTGGGGATGCTACTTGTCTTGTTTACGGTGAGTGACTGTTGCATAGTGTAGGAGCAGCAGGTAGACTACATAATAGACCTTTGTTCTCTGAAATTGGCTCTAGCAAGTAGTGTGTTGCGATTTTCTTGAGGGTTGAAAGGAATAAATCATCTTCTTTCTCTGTCTCAAATTCATAATGAGGTGAGGAAGAAGAGAATATAAAGTGCAGTGATAGCAATCTCTCTGGGGCATTAAAGAAGAAAAGAAAGCAGATTGTGGGCTTGTTTTAACAACAGGTGATGGAGGTAATAACTACCGACGGGATTTTTGAGTTGACCTTAATTCTGAGAAGCCTCAAGAGGCCACTGCAATTGTATATAGTTCACTTTTTCATTTCTTTGGAATCTTATTCTATAACCTATAGTTTTGACCTGTCAGATAAAAGCATATTTAAGAAGAGAAAAATAAAAAGATTGTGTCAGCACTTTTGGGGTCCCTTTCCTTAAACAGAAATAAAAAAGGTACAAAATGTTCTTTATGTAATCAAGTAGCATTTAAGCAATATAAGAAAAGAAGTTGTGTTTGATTAAAAGAGAAAGAATCTCAACTTGTTTTTTTTCTTTCATATCATGTTACTAACTGATTTATTTTTTTATCTCTAAACCTAACTTTGTAACTATAGAACCAGAAAATAATGCAAAACATAAATTCTTTTTTTAATTAGTAAAATTTGTATAAACTAACAGACATTTCCTTATAACTACCCAATATGTGGTATAAGGAAAAAAAAAAGACTTAAAATCCAGAGTATTCTCATAGTGACTTCTTATTACTTCTATATCAAATATTAAAATTTGCAAAGAAAGTACAAATCACTGAGTGTTCAAAACAAAAGAAGTGTCTCTCCCAATGATATATCAGGAATGTGTACTTTTTCTTCCACTAACTATGATCAATTTCTTTTAAGAAGATCTCCAGTCAGGTTATCTAAGAAAGAATACAAATCAAGCAACTTATGTATTTTCTGAACTACTTCACACTTGCTTATTTAACTTTAGTAATAAAGGTATAAATTGCTCCATGAGGTAAAACCCTGACTAGCTAAAGTTCTGACTGATGGCAAATCAATAACAAAAGAAGGAAAAGGTAAATATAAACTATGACTGTGACATGTTACAGAAATGAGAACTTTATCTGATTGGAGTTTTATTACTTGTTAAGCATTTAATTGTATACATTTACTGCCTTCTTTTTGTCTTCCTCTTCATCTTCTTCCCTGTCCTCTCCCCATGGATACCAAAATCTCCAGATGCTCATGTCTCTTATTTAAAACTAGAGGCCCAGTGCATGAATTCTTGTACCAGTGGGGTTCTAGGGCCTGGTCTGTGGGATCAGGCCAAAAATGGGTCTCCGACATCCCTCAATGGGTCCGGAAATGCGAGAGGATGCAGGCCTGGCCGAGGTGCACCACCAGTGCACCATTGGGGCTGATGAGGAATGCAGAAGGTTGGCCAGCCAGGGAGGAACCACAGGAGGGCTCTAAGGCATGTCCAACCTGTCTCGCTCAGTCCCAATTGGCCAGATTCCAGCAGCAAGTTAACCTACCAGTTGGAGTGTCTTCCCCCTGGTGGTCAGTGACTGTCATAGCAATTGGTCAACCAGTTGACTAACTGCCCCCTGGTGGTCAGTGCACATCATAGTGAGCAGTTGAGCAGCCTTAGCACATCATTAGTATACTAGAGTCCCAGTGCACAAAATTTGTGCATGGGGATATGTGTCCCTCAGCCTAGCCTGCACCATCTCCAATCTGGGACCCCTCGAGGGATTTCCAACTGCAGGCCTGGTCCCTCCCAACCTGCCTTCCCCTGCTAGCCTGATTGCCCACAACTGCCCTCCTCTACTGGCCATCTTGTAGTGACCATCTTGTGTCCACATGGGGTTGGCCATCTTTGATGACATGGAGATGGCCATCGTGTGTGTTGGAATGATGGTCAACTTGCATATTACTTCTTTATTAGATAGCATTATGCTTTGATTTTTTGAACAGCCAACTGGATGACTAAACACTTAGCATATTATGATTTTATTATATAGGATGGCACTGTATTTACATATAACCTATGCACATCCTGCCATATTTTAAAACATCTCTATATTACTTGTAAACCTAATATAATGTAAATTCTATGTAAATAGTTATACTGAATTGTTTAGAGAATAATAACAAGAAAAAAATGTCTATACATGTTCAGTATGGACACAACCTTCATAGGCATAACTACATGGTACACATCAGTAACAATGTGACTTTTAAAATATATATATTTTGATCCACAATTAAAGTGAATAAGAAACTTGTGGATATAGAGAGCCAACTGTATGGACTTTTGTCTTGTCTTTAAATATTAAACAGAATCTATGACTGTCATTTAGGCATTTTTTTAATGCCTGTGTTGAAACTATTGAAAACTGTGGGAAACTTGTGCTTGACAGCCATTTTGTGGTAAGCTCCAGCCCCATTAGCACTAACCTCAGGCTAGGTTTCTATTACCCCAAACCCTATCTCTTTCCCGTAAGCCAGGTGTTTTGCCTTAAGGGCTAGGAATTTTCGCTAACTTCCTCATTCCTCCTCCTCCTTATAAATACCCCGAACTACTCCTGAATAAATGAGACTTGATCAGAACTTTGTCTTGTCTCCATTCCTTGTGTCTCTTGTTCCTTTCATCCCCACTCCCCCTCTAGGGTCCTCGTTGACTTAACCCGCAGGTTGGGACAGAAAACAATACTTTGGAATCATAAAAAGCAATAAGCCTTTTAATCTAACTCCTTCCAATGTCACTTCCCCAATCTAGAAAATGCCTACAGGATTCTTCTGAGTGAAAATACATACACTTTTGCTTTCTATTACTTGAGGCAACAATTGATCTAGGTCAACTTCTCAGCATTTATTTTTATTTGATGGGCAAGATGCCTGTTCTTTTCTTAGAACTCTGAAAATATTTTTCAACTTTATAGAAATACAGTAGATTTAAGCTGCCTGCAGTAAGTTTGAACATAAAATTGTGAATTATGATAATAAAACCAATAAGATGGTTAATTAGTGCTAATCTCCATGGTAAAGTAGAGAGGTAATGGAATCCAGATACAGAAAACTATTGGTGTACCTTGGACAAACAGTGCATCTCTCTGAAACTCTAATATCAAAGGAATGTTCACCTTGGAAATTCTCTATGGTCATGTAATATACCTAAGTTGAGAATCAACTTTTGCACACACCATTCTAGCTATTATGCATACAGTGATGAAAGCAAGGTTCCTGTACTCATGGATATTAATGCAAGACGGAGGAGGTTAACAATAAATAAGATAAAGGAAATAAAGACACAAAAGAGTATGAGGCAGTGATGAGTATTCTTAAAAGGACTAAAGTAAGATGATTTGATAGAGTGAATGGATGCTACTTTAGAACAAGTGATTTGAGAAGTCCTGATATCTAACTGACCAGAAGTAGGCCAGTTAAAGAAAGAAGAAGTATCCAGCAAGCTTCTAAAGTGGGAACAAAATTGTCATAATTAAGACAACCCTGGAGAAAACTAGTTTTGCAAAAAGGTAGTAAACATTTAACAAAAATTAAAAATTAAAAATTAGAGAAGGCTGGAGTCTGATTATGTAAGAATCTATAAAATAAGTTGAGAGTTTATATTTTACTAGAAGCCCAGTGCACAAAATTCATGCATGGAAGCGGTCCCTAGGCCTGGTGGGTGATCAAGGTGCAAGCATCTGTTGTGGAAAGGCAGGTCTCAGCTGACCTCTGGGCCCTGGAAAGCACCTGGGTTCCAAGGCCCCCATGCACCCCCCACCTGAGTCATGTTGCCCAAGTCCCCACACGAAGATACAGTGAGCATGGCTGGATGCCATGGGCTGGGGTGCAGCGTGGGCCTCTGGGCCACCCAGTAGCACTGCACTGAAACCAGGATGGCAGCAGGCTCTCTCCCTGCCAGCCTTGCAGACCAGCTCCTGTAGGAACCTATGGGAAGCCAGAGCAGCCCCTGGGTCCTGGTGGCTGAGGCCCTGTTCACCTGCAAGAGGCTGTGCAGGTGCAAGGCAGGCTTCTCCTGGGAGCATGGCAGCTGAGCCTGGGGGCTTCCCCACTGTGCAATCCCTGGCATCTCAAGAGAGGGTAGCAGGGGCAGTGAGAGAACCCTGCATTCTTATTGCACCTCCATCCAAATCACCCCCACCCCAGGTAGCCGGCAAGAGGTTACAACCCCTATCTGGGTGCCATGGTAGGTTGGTCACTGCCACACCCCCCCAAGTTCCCATCCCAGCCTAAGGCCCAGTACCAATTGGTCAATCAGAGCCTTCCAGCCACAGGTCGGTGTTTGTGAGGCAATTGATCAGGGCCAGGATCCCTCAGTGCCTGGGAGCAAGGTGGTGGCCCCGTCCCCTACCACCACTGTTCTTATCTGTGAGATGATAAGTGGGGCAATGGGTCCCACTCACACGGGCCTTAGCCCGGTGCCAACAATTCACCAGCTCCACTATCCGGCTGTGGTCCTGGTCTTGTCAGGGCCCATCGGGCCAGCAGAGCTTCCACTGCTGCCCACTGCCAGTGCCATGTTGCTGATGCCTGCCATGTTCCATGCCACACATTGGTAGTCAGGGCACAAACTCCCAGTCGAACAATTTATATATTAAGCTTTTATCATATAGGATTGCAAATGTGATTGAAAGCCATTGAAAAATTTTTCTTGCAACTCCATGATATAGAACTGCTTTTAAAAAAATTGTGGTTTTTTTGCATTTTAATTTCTTTTTTAAATAAATATGTATTGTTCAGATTATTACAGATATTCCTCTTTTTTCCTCCCATAGCTCCATTCCACCTGATTCTCCCCCACCAAAGCCCTTACCTCCCACCACTGTCCTCATCCATAGGTGTATGATTTTTGTCCAATCTCTTCCTGCACCCCTCACGACACTTTCCCCCTGAGAATTGTCAGTCCACTCCCTTTCTATGCCCTTGATTCTATTGGATTCACCAGTTTATTCTCTTCATCAGATTTTTATTCACTTGATTTTTATATTCATTTGTTGATAGATATGTATTTGTTGTCACTTTGTTGCTCATAATATTTATCTT
>PVJN01021457.1:0-34625 GCA_004026805.1 Lasiurus borealis | reverse complement strand
ACTGTTAATTCTTAGGGGGAAAGGGGTGAAGGGTGTACAGGGAGAGACTGGACAAAAATCATACACCTATGGATGAGATCAATGGGAGGGAGCTAAGGGCAGAGGGAGGGTGGGAGCTGGGTGGAGGGGTGCTATGGAGGGGAAAAAAGAGAAACAAATGTAATAATCTGAATAATAAAGATTTAATTAAAAAAATTATTAGTTCTTATTTTTTTAAGTATTTCTTTTGTCCCTTTGTGTCATTCTTCTCTTTCTAATACTCCCATTTTGCATATGTTACTCCTCTTGTAGTTTCCTGTTGTTTTGTGTTTTGTTTTGTTTGTTTGTTTTTGTTATCTTCTCTGTTTTTTTTTGTTTTTGTTTGTTCCCATTATTTATTCCATTCGCTTTTCAGTTTTGGAAATTTTGATTGAGATAGCCTCAGGCTCAAAGATTCTTTTCACAGTTGTATCCCGTCTACTAATAAGTTCATCAAAGACATTTTCTACTTCTGCCACATCGTATTTTATCTTTAGCATTTCTTTCTGGGTCTTTCTTAAAAATTTCATGCTCTGTTTATACTATTCATCCTTTTTTTTGTATCCTGTCTACTTTCTCTATTAGACATCTTAGTCTATTATATTAAGCATATATATTTTAAGTTCCTGGCATGATAATTCAAATATATCTGCCATGTTTGCTTCCATTGCTTGCTTGGTGCTCTAATTTTTTTTTTTTAATTTTGGTATTCCTTGTAATTTTTTATTGTAGCTGTATATGATATATAAGTAATAGGAACCATTGGAAATTGTCTTTTAGAGATATGGTAGAAAGATATGGAGAGAAGTAATCTATACTCCTATCATTAGGTCTCAGTCTTTTAGGGACTGTGCCTGAGAACTATGAACTTAACAAAAATTGCTCAGTTTTTATTCTCCCCTTAGGTAAGATAGGAGAGCTCAGTTGGGTTGGAGCTGCGTACTCCCCTACCCCCATGTTATCTATATATACAAAAGGCTAATATGCAAAGTGCCCCCTTGGAAGTTTTGACTGGGAGAACCAGTGCTCGATCACTCGCTATGATGTGCACTGACCACCAGGAAGCAGCGCAAAACAAAGGAAGGTCCTGGCCAGTAGCCAGAATGTCCCAATTGGCCCTGATCATTTGCCACGCCTAGAGATCCTACCTGTGCACATGGGTCTCTAGTTCTCTGATAATACCTAGCAGATTAGCCTCCAGGTAACTAGTTTCTCATGAGGACAAACCTTGTTAAGAAAAACAGTTTTTTTCCTTCCCCCCTGCTAGAAGTTTGATGGGATTTTTCTCTTATATTTACTGCAGGAACCTAGTGGAGCTCTCAGAGGCAAATCTCAGAAAACAGCACTCCCTCCCTCTTCCCCATGATGAGTCCCCCTCAAAGTCAACTTACAGAGTTATTCACATTGAGCTTCTGGGAATTTATCAATTATAGTTCGTCTTCCTATTCCTCCAGCACCGGGTCCCAAAGCTCTTTCTGCTAATGAGTATTTTCTCTGTTAAGGCAGGAGTCCCTGACTTTCTCCCCAGTGTTGAGGGCCATGGTTTGTCATGTATCCTCTTCACTCTCCAGATCCTAGAAGAGTTGCTAATTTCTCAATCTGTTCAGCTTTTTAATTTTGTTGAAATGGAGTGACAACTTCTAAGATCTTGAGACATGAGACCAGAATACAACAGCCATCCATATAGAAAATATTTAAATGTTTCATTATATAAAATGTTTCATTATATAAAATGTTTCATTATATAAAATATTTAAATGTTTCATTAAAAAAAATCTAAAGTTTTTTTTTTCTTTTTCTAATTAAGCGGCAGAATAAAAAACAATTTTGAATCTTTTGTATCATGAAGAGTCAAGGAAGGTAAAATTATCAAAATCAAATTTTGAAAAGTAATAGAATGACAATTGCTTTATAAAAATATATGTATATTGGTGCTTCTTATTTCCTAAATTTCTATGGAAACACCACTGACAGTAGAGGTCTCTATCAACTGCATCAGGAAAGCCTTTCTGTAGTCACTCCTGCCAGAATAAGTAAGCACTGAGCTCCTTCCATTTCTGGAGATAAAAAATTCCAGTGCAGAACATGACATGCCTCAGCAGTGCTAAGCTGATTAACTTTTTTTTTTTTTTTTTTTTACTAGATTCAAACCTGCCGTTAGCGAGGCACTTTGGTGAAATTAAAAGAAAAAAAAAAGACTTTTCATAACCTATATTATATTAAAATATGTTTTACAAATTTTCATGTCACAGTCAAAATTAGCCTTTGTTGGATTGGTTATAAAAGTTCAAAAGTGTTTGCATAATGAAATTTTAGTAAAATAGTTACAGTCCTCCACCAATGAAATATAATTGTATTACTTAGAATATTCAAAATACCATATATTAAAGAATCCTCATGCTGTTAGAAAGTCTAGACTAAATTAAGATATATTGCATCCCATTCCTTTTTTCAATAAACTAATAAAAGTTTGCTCAAAGATGATATAATATTCACATCTTCTGATTGAATTATATTTTTCTGGTTGACTCAAAACAAATGGAAAAGTAAGGAGGAATCTTAAGTCTCTTAACAACAAAGCATGCTCAAGTCCATGAATTAAAAATATACGTCTATCCCTTTTTTTTTTTTTACATTACAGAATTAAGGTATCCTGGTAAAAGGTCCCCTAAAAACCTATTGTAAGATCTAATGCTTTGTGATAAAATATGCACTTAAAGATTTTAGTAACACTCAACTTAATGAAAAATATACAATTGTCCCCTTAATTTGGCTATTAAGGTCAACTACTTTGATAATTCATATTTCAAAGTAGCAATATTTTAAAAGGAAGATTGACTTAGATGAGGTTTCAATTTAAATGCAGCATTAATCTGAGACAATTTTTTTTTTTTAACAATTAGGGCCTTGTGATTTTATTTTTCTTCCTTTCTGCTCTGGTTATCTTTAGTTGATACAACTTTCCATTTTCTGTATACCCAAGGTCTGGGATACATGTAGGATAAGTGTAATACAACTCTATACTCATTAAAACAGGAATGTCTTTTTCACCCAGTATTTGATAGTCAAGCCCTAATAGTTCGATTCTCCACTTATTTAAATGTTGTAATCTTGGTTGGAAAAGAACATTTGGTCTGGGAGTCCTATATTAGATGGAAGAAATACTATATATATATTTTTAAATATATTTTGTTGATTTTTTTTACAGAGAGGAAAGGAGGATAGTTAAAAACATCGATGAGAGAGAGACATCAATCAGCTGCCTCCTGCATGCCCCACACTGGGGATGTGCCCGCAACCAGGATACATGCCCTTGACCAGCATCTAACCTGGGACCTTTCAGTCCGCAGGCTGACACTCTAGCCACTGAGTCAAACTGGTTTTGGCAAAATATTATATTTTTATTACCCTTTACTATTCCCTCAAGGTTTATTTGTTAAAAAAAAAAAAAAATCTCTGTGATGCCCTAGCTGGTTTGGTTCAGTGGATAGAGTTTCAGCCTGTGGACAGAAGGGTCCCAAATTCAATTCTGGCCAAGGGCACATGCCTGGGTTGAGGGCTCAATCCCCAGTAGGGGGCATGCAGGAGGCAGCCCATAGATGATTTTCTTTCTTCATTGATGTTTCTTTCTATATCTCACTTTCTGAAATCAATAAAAATATATTGAAAAAATAAAATAAAATATTAATCTCTGTGACATTTCTAAATACTCATCTGCAGTTTCTCATATGTAGCATTAGATTTTATTGCTAACACCTATATTATAATTTATCACCCAAATAGAAGAGAACACAGAATTATTTGCATCAAATTTTAAAAATGTGTTGTTCCAAATTTATGAAAAATATATTTTATGTATAAAATATAAGTAGTTGGTTTGTGGTAATTGCAATGAAAATATTTAGACTAACAAAATAAAATTAATTCTATTGCCCCACATTATTTTACTATATTTAATTACAAAATATACTATACTTGTACTGGTAACCTAAGAACTGACAGTATGAAGTCTTAGGGGAAAAGTAGTGAAGACAGAGGAAAACAAGAGGTCTTACTTCTAAATTATTTTCAATCTTGAGTTGCAGCCAAAGATTTTGATTTTGTAAGCAATCACCTTACCAGATGTCTTGATATACCCCTGCCATGCCCTTGCTATTTCTTTTCTCAGTGGTGCATGTGCTCACATGTAAATAATAGATAGGGTACATTAAGACATGGGGTAAATTGAACAGGTTTATTTGGCATTGAGCAAACATCTGCTGTATAAATTCAAAATTAATCACCATTAGGAGCTTCCTGCACAATCCATTTAGAAAATATCTACTGTCCTAAATGATGCTAATAGCACACAGAGACACACACACATTCATTAGAACCCAAGCCTTTAGTTTAAGAGTTCAGAATTCTATGACACTGAGCTCCAAAGCAATTGCATTTCTCATCATTTCTGATCTCTGGGAGTAAGGTAGGGTGAAATAAAAATAACCTCAGAATGAGCTCAGGAGTGTCCCTTGAAGTATTTACAAAGCCCTCAATGATTCTCCAGGAACCACTGATGTGAGTTTTGAGTTACAGGGGATCCTCCTTTTCAATGTCTAACTACACTCTATCACACTATAAATAGTCCTTAATGGTGGAGCATTTCAGGTCAGGGATACAAAAAACAACAAGCATCCTAGCTTCATTTAAAAGAAAACATGAAGATTCACTCTGGGTTTCTCAAATATAATAAACATAGTCAGAATATTAAAATGTTGAACATTTTTAAAAAGTAGGCATATTAATTTTTTTAAAGATGGTATGGAATCAATTTGCAGTAGTGTTTCATTGAATGTAACCTCATTGGTATAATAATTCTCTACATCTACCTAGACATTAATATTAAACTTCTCACCTATTAAAGTACTAAATGTAATGATTCAAAGCAATAGGGATTATCAACTGCATTTCCAAACATGATCCTTGTTACCTATAACCAGGTCTGGGGCTACATTCTTCAAAAGATGATATCCCACCCTAGCGGTTTCCCTCAGTGGATAGAGCTTTGGCCTATGGATCAAAGGGTCCAGGTTTGATTCTGGTCAAGGGCACATAACTTGGTTGCAGGCTTCTTCTTGGGAAAGGCCCTGGTCAGGGCTCATGCAAGAGGTCATCAATCATATCTGTGCTTCTCTCACATGGATAATTCTCTCTGTCTTTCTCTCGCTGTTTCACTATCTCTAAAAATCAATGGAAAAACATCCTTGGGTGAGGATTAAAAAAAATGATATCCCTATAATTTACACTAGATCACACAGAATGTATTTGTAAAAATCTCATAAAAGGATCTTCCATCCCTCTGTAAATCCTGGCCTATCAAATCCTAGTAGTTTGATGATGAAAAAAATTCAGTTTTTCCTCTTAAAAAATGAGCATAGATAAATAATTTTGTTAAAAGGGAAAAATGGATTATAAAAAATAAAAATGAAATCTCAAGGAAACAATAGAAAACTTCATGTTCCAATATTCTTCACTTTTTGTGAGTAAGTCTACAAATAGTGTAGATTTCTTAACCTCAGAAATTGTGTCACAGAAATATTTATGTCTGTGTGATTTCAATGTGTTACCTACAAAATTACTTCTGTTACGTTTCTGCTTAACTGCTTATCAGCTAATTACATAATTTGCTTCCCTGCTTAGTAAATTAAAATCCTAATTCTCCTTCACATAGTGCATTCACTACAGATGAGTCAACATCTGTACCTAAAGAATAGCGACCATTCAGCAAGGATGCTGCTGTTTCCTAGGGGGAACTACTGAAAATGTCAGCAGGACTTAACACAGAGGTGCGCTCTACACTGTGAAGGTGAAAATAAGCCAACGATATTTAACTACATCTGTTGTACATAAAACACATTTCACGTTAACTCAATATCTATACCTTTTATATACTTTGTTAAATGTTTGTCTTAGTAGCAGATGGAATTTTACTCTTTCTCACCAGGTTAGTACCTCACCTTTACATAGTAATTTTAACTGTAAAATGTTTTTACCTTGGTCTTCTGAATCTTATAGCACTTCTATGAAGCAGAAAGGGCCAGTATTAAATACCTTTAATTTATGCATATAAAAATTGAGACTCAGAGTAGCTATTAGTTACTATTGTATATTAGTTGGTGATACTGAATTTCAAGATATCTTCTAATTCCCATACAATCTTATTTTCACAATATTCTGACACTTTAATACTGCATTCTACATTTATATTTATCAAGGCCTGAGCCCCTTATTTAGTTACTCTGACAACTGCATTCTAACTTTGGTGCTTTAAAGAGGAGTAATTATTTATTTACTTAATTTTTTTTTTTTTTTAGAGAAGACGGAAGAAGGCATGTGCCTGACTGGGAATCAAACCATGACCTCCTGGTTCATAGGTCAATGCTCAATCACTGAGCAATACCAGCTGGACTAGAGGAGTTTATCTTAAGACTAAATACCCAGTGCACAAAATTCTTGCATGCTTAAGGTCCCTAGGTCTGGCCCATTTTCAGGGCTAATAAAGTCCCCTGCCTTCTGACCTCCTTGCCTCCTCTTTCCCTCATACCTTCAGTGCACCACTGCCACCACTGATTGCCCGTCATGTTCTGTGCCGCCCCTGGTGGTCAGCATACGTCATAGTGGTCAATGGACATGCTCCCCCCTGCCCTCCGCCCATCCCCTGTTGAACTCCTGAGGGGACAATTTGCATATTAGCCTTTTATTATATAGGATAGGAGTTTGATGGTAAAAGTGGAATATGTCAGATTACAAAATGAAATGAGAGAACATTCTAATCATGGGAATATGTAGCAAATGAGGGAGGATCTGCACAATTAAATCCAGGTCATGTAGTGATATCCTTTACTTTCCTCTCTGTTTTGACAAAGTGCTATCCTAATAGCTAATTCCTTCTAATTTATTTTTAGGTGTCAATCATTAGGTGCTGAACCTTTCCCACTCTAAAACACTCAAACCCTCAAATCTTATACTTTCTCCCAACAATTACTTTAAAATCAACCTCCCCTTCTTCTCACAAATGCCCTCCAAATTGAGTAACAGAAATTGCTCCAAGCTGCTTCAAGTTCCTTTGATGGTATTTTCTCTTTTGTTTTGTTTAATTTTTATTTCATGACCTGGAAGGATGCACCCTACATTCAAGTATACAATTTTCCCTCTATCAGAGAGCACTTTTCATACTGTTTTCCTATAGGAGGATGAGCAGTGGCTCTCCACCAGGAGTAGGAGATGGAATTTCCCTACAGGTATTAGATAGGGCACTAGAAAGCAGGCTAATGTGGTAATGATTTAGTGATAGCTCTAATTATAGCACAGCTCACCTCACCAAATGTGTATTGAGCACAAAGCCATTTAGCAAGAAGATGCAGGCTTCTCTGATGGCAGAAATGAAAAGCTGCACATCATGGTATTTGTTAGTAATAGGTTGTCATTCTCCTGACTTGAAAGTCTTTTCCTTTCCTCTGAATATGAGTGAATGAATTACACTAAATCAATTTGGCTATTATTATAGCAAATTTCCAAAAGTGAAAAGTGACCCACTTTAAGGATTTCATACATCAGTGAGCACAGTGCCTAAACTGCCCATTAAACTTTAGGTAGAAAGAAAATGTAAACAAACTTTGAAAAAAATAGAAGCAATACTATTATCATTATTGCTACTTTTATTTTAAAATCATAGTGGTCTTAGAGCTAGTTATATGCAAAAGCTAAGATTACTTGCTGAAACCAGTTTGGCTCAGTGGATAGAGCATCAGCCTGTGGACTGAAAGGTCCTGGGTTCAATTCCAGTCAAGGGCGTGTACCTTGGTTGCGGGCAGAGTGTGATCAATGTTTCTCTCTCATCAATGTTTCTGACTCTCTATCCCTCTCCCTTCCTCTCTGTAAAAAAAAAATCAATAAAATTAAAAAAAAACTAAATTTACTTAATTATTGATTCTATGTCATTTTAATTTAATATAAATTTCTGTAAGTTGGCTATAGTGTCATTCTTTTAAGAATGTTATGAGACATCCTCAAAAATTGAGAAATTAGTAGAATTTTTTTTTCCTATTATACTAAATGTTAGCACCAGCATAATGGATCGGCATGAAGATCTACATGGCAATTTAAAATATTTCTGGGCCTCTAAGAATGAAATTGTACTTTCTAAATGTACTAACTTCCCCACCCCACCTCACAAAAAATATATCAGTTAGAATGGAGGATTGGTCGGATACACAGCACAGAACAAAAAATCACTGAGACAAAAGTCCCAAAGTTGATATTGCCTGTTCTACTTCATTGTACATAGAAAGGGAACTTCCAAAATCTTTCTATATTCTTTTGTCAATCTCAAAATTCATCCTTTTTTGGGATGGATGTGGCTGCCCTTCATAATTTCATTCAGACATGTGATTAATCTCTGTAGCACCTATGCTCTCAGCTTGTGTTCATCAGTATCCTTCTGCTTATAATTTCTCTTTCATAGTAGATCACTCTATTAGTAGAATGTAAAAAGAAAAGTTTTAAGATATTTACATTTCTATTCTTTTTATAAGTCATTAGATTCAGGGCCCACCCTAACCTAACATTACCTCATTTTAACTTATGCACATCTGCAAATATTCCATTTCCAAATCAGGTTGCATTTTGAGATCCCAGGTGGACATGATTGTGGGGGGAGGTAATAAGTCAAACCATTTTCTCCTAATTCAGAAGTGTACTTATTCAGAGGTGGTCATAAGAGCATATCAGATATTTGGAAGTATTTGCTATAATTTATTTAAACAATAGAGAGACTGACATAGGATAAGAAAAACATGAGTAATGCCTGTGGCATGTATGGTGTCATAAGTATCCCTCCCAGAGGAGCTCCTGGACTGTGAGAGGGCACAAGTTGGGCTAAGGGACATCCCTCTCCCCAGAGTGTACCCATTTTCTGAACCAGGCCTATAGTTTTCTAATATAACTTAGTATATATAGTGAAGATCAAATAGATTCTGCCTCAGATATTAATAGTTGTGTGTCTATAAGCATCTTAAAACCTTTTTGTGGCTAATATTTTACTTCAATAATTAGGTTTCATATATTTGTTTTGATGATCTAATAAGATGATGTTTAAACATAGTATACATTTGGCCCATGGTTAACTATCATTAAAAGATAGTTACTCATTTCATTAAATAAAATGCATATTTTAGCTTATAATAAAATGTGTACTTTCCCAGCGTCCAAAATTATCATTATCTCTCTGTGGGAATGTTTTTATGGACTTAGTCACTAGAATCTAATTAACAAAGAGAATATTTCAAGGTACATCGAAAAAGACATATAATTGAAAAGTATTTCAAACAAGCCCTTAAAAAAATCGAGTGAGAGGGGAGAGAAGATGGAGGCATAAGATGCATATCTGTAAGTGCTGTCTCTCACAACCACACCAAAACTACAACTAAAAGACAAAACAACTATCCCCCGGAACCACAGGAAAGCTACCAGAGTGGAAGTTCTACAAGTAGAAGGGAAGAAAAAAGTGCATCTAGACCTGGTGGGACCTGCAGAGGCTCAGAAAGGCAGAGGTACGGAGACGCAGACTGGTGTGCTCTGTTGTTTTCAATTGGGACAGAGTTACAAGTTCTCCACTCTGAACTCCATTTTCTGGTGAGATTCTGGGGACCCAGACTCATACAGGGAGAAACTGGACTGTCTGCCATCAGGTCAGAAAGGGAGGGTGGCTCTTTCAGAGTTGCACACTGGAATCATTGTTTACTTTGCTGGGGTGCAGGACACAGGACACTGAACAGAAGGTGGCAGAGAGGGCTGACTGGCAGCCATAGCTATTTGCCATGCCCTAGCCTAGAGACTCCCTGAGACCCCACCCAGCCCAATTTACAACCCCCCCAGCTGTGCAGTGACTTTTGCATATGAATGGCCTGCCCTCTGACAGCTTAACCTAACAAATTGCAACTGGGTCAGACAGCTCCAAAACTTCCAAAGTCCAAGCAAAGAGGAGAAATCAACTCCAAATTTTCCAAACTCCAAGCAAAGAGGAGAAATCTGCAGAGCTCCCTGTAGCTCCTGCTGTGTGGCTTCAGACATTAGCTGACGCACCTCCTTGGAGATCCAGGAACCAGTGTACCTAGAGGTCAGTGTGAGATGAAACCAGATTTCAAATCCTCACATACATAAGTTGCACACTCAAGAGACAGATTCAGTGAGCATAAAAGCCCCACTGAAACAAGTTCTGCCCCACAGGGGTGTCTCCAGCACAGCAGTTCTTCCATTAATAGACACAGCTAATCCTCACAGTCAATTGGCCTGGAGGTCAATTCCTCCCAGTGTACCAATACCAATCAAGGCTTAACTACAACAAGACTGTGAACCCAGCCCACAAAGGGGTGCACCAAGAGTGTCCACCTCAGGTGATTGGGGAGGTGGAGCTACTGGGCCCTAAGGACAACTAGCACACAAAGCCACTTCATCAACAAAGGTAAGTAGCCAAAATGCAGAGACCAAGAAACATGTCACAAATGAAAGAAATGGAGGAAAGCAAACATCTGGACATAGAGTTCAAAACCACATTTATAAGGTATTCAAGAATCTTCTACAAACCACCAACAAACTTATTGAGAACTCTGCAAAACTTAGTGAGTCCTTCAAAGATCTTAATGAGAATGTCAAAAAAATGGAAAGGACCAGTCATAAATTAAGCATGCACTGTCTGAAATAAAGAATAACATAGAGAAATCCAACAGCAGAATAGAGCACTCCAAGAATCAAATCAAAGATCTGAAATATGAGGAAGTAAAAACACCCTAATAGAAAAACAAAAAGAAAAAAGAGTCCATAAATGTAAAGATAGTGTAAGGAGCCTCTGGGACAACTTCAATCGTACCAACATCAGAATTATGGGAGTGCCAGAAGAAGAGAGAGAGCAAGATACTGAAAACATATTTAAAGAAATAATGACTGAAAACTTTCCCTATCTGGTGAAAGAAATGGACTTAAAAGTCCAGGAAGCATACAGAACACCAAACAAAAAGAATCCTTGTAGGACAACACTAAGACACCTCATAATTAAAATGCCAAGGGCAAACGACAAAGAGAGAATCTTGAAAGCAGCAAGAGAAAAACAGTTAATTACCTACAAGGGAGTACCCATACTACTGTCAGTTGATTTCTCAACAGAAATATGCAAGCCAGAAGGGAGTGGCAGGAAATATTCAATGTGATGAATAGTAATAACCTACAACCAAGAGTGCTCTATCCAGCAAAGCTATCATTCAGAATCGAAGGGCAGATAAAGAGCTTCACAGATAAGAAAAAGATAAAGGAGTCATCACCACCAAACCAGGATTATATGAAATGCTGAAGGGTTTTCTTTAAGAAAAGGAAAAAGAATAAAAAGAAATTATCTAAGATATTCAATTACAAATGTGTTGGGATTCAGAGAACAGCATGCAATCTCCAATCATATTTGACTATGGCAACAATTGTTTCATTGTTTTAATAAAATACATTATGTTTTTATAAAAAAAAATCTAGTTCATCATTTGACAATACAAAATTGAGCCTGTGAGATGCCTCCTTCACCAGGCTAGATGAATACAAGAAAACACGAGTTCTTTGGATTACTGTTATTGAATTTAATGACAACCAATAATCCATTAACATATTTTCTTGACATAGACTACAAATAATTGTTCAAATTATGCTTTTGTTTTACAGTTAGTCTTAACTTGGTTTACAAAGACAATTAATTTTACCATATAATATGTGGCAATTCCAAAATGTTCTCTGATTTTCATTTAAAAACAACTTATTTTCACTTTTAGAATACTGACATTTTGGTGTTGCTTTTAACTGCTTTCTTGGTAAGCTTTTGATCACTTTACTATCCTATATTCCAGTTGATAGGGAATACAGAATCAAGTTATCTATGTATGATAGGACTAGTTTGTAACCTGATCTGTCAATTATTTTAAATTTCTTTTAGAAATTTACATCTCAAATATTGAATTTATGGGAACCTAAATGAGGGTGAAAAAAAGAATTCAGTGATTTTCCAGAAATTCAGCAAGTTAGACAGAAAGTAACTACACTGTGTATAATTAGATTCAATAAGAATAATTATAATAATTAAACATTGCAGTGTTTTATACAAATTCAAATGAAAGATACAGTGCAAGTGTCTTGAAAATTTATGAACTCGTATATTTGTCCTCTGCCTTGTAATGAAATGTGATATATAATATATAAAATGATCATATGACTTAAAGTGAAAGGTCTTATTTTGAATTCTGCCAATTACCAGCTGTGTGGTCTTGCATAAGTCACGTAACCACTTATAATATCAGTTTCCTGCTCTGCAATTGCAAACTTAAAAAACAAACAAACTGGGTTACTATGATAATTAAAAGAAGCACTTTACATAGAACCTTCTTCTAAACCTAAAACCCACAAAAAAACATGTCATTGTAAGGTATTATTACTATAGCAAAATATAAGTAAAACCTTGTAACTCCACTAAAGACACACAAATGTTAAATAATCATTCTATAGTTTTAAAAATGGTATCTTTATTTTACCACTTGAACAATAGAATTATCTATAATCCTCCTATCTAATAAAAGAGTAATATGCATATTGACCGTGCCTCTGCTATACCCACAAGCCATGCCCATCAGCCAATCAGGAGTGAGTATGTAAATTAACCCAACAAGATGGCCACGGCCACAGAGAGAGCAGAAGGGAGGCTTGGGTTGCCTTTAGCGATGGAGAAAGCCAATATTTCAGCACATCATGGCAGGCCCAGGCCTCTGCTTAAGGCAACAAAGTTTCAATGGCTGTCTCCACAGAGCTAGCAGAAGGCTTGGCTCAGCTCCAGTGTACAAAGTTTCAATTGTAGAAGATAAATCCCAGATACTAGGACCTTCACTTGGGTCTATGGGTATGTGGCTGGCCCACAAACCACAACAGGCCCCTGTCCAGGCCACCCCACACCCCAAGGGAACACCCATCCTAATCTGGGACATCCTTCATGGTAAATCAGCTGGCCCTATTGCCCCATGCACCAGGTCTCTATCCTATCTAATAAAAGAGTAATATGCAGATTGACCATCATTCCAACACACAAGATGACTGCCCCCATGTGATCAAAAGTTTCTGCCTCCATGTGGACACTGATGGCCACCTCAAGATGGCCATCAGGGGAGGGCAGTTGTACGGGACCAGGCTAGCAAGGGAGAGCAGTTGTGGCAATCAGGCTAGCAGGAGAGGTCAGTTGGGAGGGACCAGGCCTGCATGGAAGGACAGTTGGATGTAAACAAGCCTGCAGGGGAGGGCAGTTAGGAGCAACCAGGCCCACAGGGAAGGACAGTTAGGAGCAAACAGGCTGTCAGGTGAGCAGTTAGGCATCAATCAGGCAGGCGAGTGGTTAGATGGTGATCAGGCTGGCAGGCAGAAGCAGTTAGGGGCAGGCAGGTAGATGAGCAGTTGGAAGCCAGCAGTCCTAGATTGTGAGAGCGATGTCCGACTGCCCAGTTAGGCCCAATCCTTTATTTATCTTCACTTGGATTGGGCCTAAATGGGCAGTTGTCGGACATCCTGCAAGGGGTCCCAGATTGGAGAGGGAGCAGGCTGGGCTGAATGACACCACCCCACTCTGCACAAAATTCATGCACTGGGTCTCTGGTATATAATAAAATCCTAATATGCTAAGTGTTTAATCCTCCTGTAGGCCATTCAACCAATCAAAATGTAGTATGCTCATTATATGCTAAGGCCATTCAAATGCTCATTATGATGTGCAATGATCCCCAGGGGGCAAATAGTTCTACCAGTAAGTTAGCTTGTTGCTGGGGTTCAGCAGATCTAGGACTGAATAAGACAGGCTGAACACACCATGGAACCCTCCTGTGACCTCTCCCTGCAGCTGGTGCCACCCCCTATTAGCCCCCAACACTCTGATTGAGGTAGGGCCAACCAGCCAACTGCCTGCAGCCCCTCCTCCCAGCTGGTCAGCCAGACCCCTTGGGGCCTCTAGTTAATATAAAGATTATAAAACAAAGTCATTTCAAACCAGATGGTCTTTGTAATCTATTTTGTTAACATTCTATTTGATTTCAAGGAGTTTGAACCTTCAAACATGATAGTAGTATGCGTGGAATGGTCTGTTAAGATCACAATATTTCCATATTAATTATTAGAGTAACCAGTGGCATTAATAATTAGAGATAGAAAATGTAATTCAAAATATGCTATGTAGTTTTATAGCTGGGCTTTCTATTCTATTCCATTGATCTGTTTCTTTGCCAATACCATGGTGTTTTGATTATTGTAGCTCTGTAGTATAACATAAAGTTAGGCAGTATGATACCTTTAGCTTTGTTCTTTCTTTTCAGGATTGCTTTAGCTATTCTGTGTGTTTTGTGGTTCCATGTAGTTACCATATATTGCCAATAGGATAAAAAATGCACAAAAAAAGTCATTTTTTATCCTATTGGCAATATATGGTAACTATATGAATGATTTGTGCTTATATAATTGCAGTAAAAATAACTTACAATCCTTTAATTTGACAACTCTAATTTTTAAAAACTCTCCTCTTTGATCTTGAAAATATATTTATGTAACTGATTATTTGCTACATAGCATATTTTTTAAGTTAAATTTTATTGGGGTGACAAAATACTAGTTAATTGACTATAACAGTACATCCAAAAATTGTACATCATGATCAACTTGGATTTGTGGTCCTAATGGGTTTGGCTCAATGGAGAGACATTGGCCTTCAGACTGAAGGGTCCCAGGTTCAATTCTGGTCAAGAGCATGTACCTTGGTTATGGGCACATCCTTAGTAGGGGATGTGCTGGAGGCAGCTGATCTGTTTGCCTCTCATAGATCTAACTCTCTACCCCTCTCCCTCCTCTCTGTAAAAAATCAATAAAATATACTTTTTAAAATGCGGATGAATTCTATGCCCATCATGTTTATTAGGATTTTTTTCACTTGAAAATAATAATACATCGATTGCTTATCTTTTTTATTTTACTTCATCATGCTTTAAAGCTACAGCATGTGACTATGACTTTAAAAGTACAGATTATATAGTTTATATACAGAAATATATTTTGATGGTGTTGTCTCCACTTATATTACTTTTTTAAGCACACATTTAGCCTAATAAACAGCTCATTACAACAATCAAAACTGATCACTTGATATGATAATAACTAGTTCATGTAACTCATAAGTATATTATGTGTACCCACCTTTCTTCATTCTAACATCAATTTTATCTTACCTACTTCATGTATTATGATTACCTTGATAGTTTTGTTTCTAAGAAATGATCTATTCTAGGTTATCCAGTTAGTTAGTATGGAATTATACATAGTAGTTTCTCATAATACTTTTATTTTTATATCAATTGTAATGTCCCTCATTCATTTTATTTTATTTATTCTTTTTTATTTTAATCTAAGCATGCCAATCTTATATACTTTGTTTATTACTAATTTAATCTTTTTTTTCTTCTTGCTAACTTTGAGTTTTGTTTCATTTTTTTAGTTTCTTGAGGTGCTTAGTTATGTTACTTGAGATCTGTTTTTATTGATGTAGGCATCTCTTGCTGTACATTTCCATCTTGGTATTGATTTTGCTGTATTCGTTTTGATATGTTGTGTTGTTGTTATTATTTTTATTTATGCCTCTTTTTTAAAATTTATCTTTTTATTTCTACTTTGACCTGATGTTTGTTTATAATTGTGTTGTTTAATTATGACATAGTTGTCAATTTGAGTTTTCCTTTAACTATTAATTTCTAACTTTCTTCTACTGTGGGTGAAGAAGATACTTGGTATGACTTAATTATTCTGAAATTAAGACATTTTTAGTGTCTTAATATGATTTTTCCTGGATACAATTCCATATGCCTATAAAAAATGTATATTCTGCTGCTGAGTTTAATGTTCTCGTTATATCAGTTGGATTCATTTGGACAATAATGTTGTTCAAGTCTTCTATTTTTTGTTGACTTTCTGTCTGGTTTTTCTATCCATTACTGTAAGTGTGTTTAGAAGTCTCTTACATTTATGAATTGCTGTCTATTCCTCCCTTCAGAGTTGTCAATGTTTGTTTTATATATTTATCCCTAATATTGATTCAATATATATTTATAATTTTATGTGTTCCTGATGGATTTTTGTCATTATATAATGTTATTATTTGTCTTTATGGCAGTTTTTATAAGATAAAGTATAGCCTTATGTTGGGTAACATTTTCATGAAATATCTTCTTATATCATTTTAATTTTTGTCTAGGTATGCATGTCTTTAAATCTCCTGAAGATAGCACATATACATAGATCTTGTTTGCTTTGATTTTGTCTTAATCATTCAGCCACTCTCTGTCTTTTGGTTGGGAAGTTCAATCCATTTGAATTTAGAATAATTATTGATGAGAAAAATTACTACGAGCATTTTTCTCATTGTTTTCTGTTTTGCAATTTAATTTCCTTCTCATGCTTTTCTTATTTTTATTTTCTCAATTAAAGTTGATATTATTATATTACTTTCAGGTGTGCAGCATAGTGGTTAAACATTTATATAATTTACAAACTGATCCCCTCGATAACTTTACTATCTCCTTGATACCATTCATAGTTATTGCAATTATTATTGACTGTATTCCTTATGTTCTACCTTACATTCCTGTGACTATTTTAAAAACCTTCCATTTATACTGCTAAATCCCTTTGTATTTTTCTCCCTTAATCCACTCTTGCTTTCTTCCCTTCTCTCTCTCTCTCTCTCTCTCTCTCTCTCTCTCTCTCTCTCTCTCTCTCTCTCTCTCCTCTCTCTCCCTTATGTAACTTTATTGGCATTATTTTTTTTTGTTTTCATGGTGCTTACATAAAACGTGTTATAGTTATGACAGCCTATTTTAACAGTAACAATTTATCTTCAATCACAAATTAACTCATTTAACTTCTCCAACTCTTATTATTGATGTATCACCACTTTATATCTATTTATATTGTGTTACATTAATGTATTTTAGTTAAAATTTTTCATAATATTTTGTTCTTTATATTTTCCACTAAAATTAAAATTGGGTTACCTACCTCTGTTAAGATAATACAATATTCTGTACTTGTCAATACAGTAACAGTAACTTTACTAATAAGTTTATTTTTTCTTATGTTATCACTAGAGGCCTGGTTCTCAAATTCATGCATGGGTGGAGTCTGGCTGGCCCACCTCAATGGAGGCCCATCAACCAGGCTGTTGAGGGAGGAGGGGCCAAGGAAAATTGGCCATCCCTTCTTACCCCTGATCGGGATGGCGGATTATTGGGGCCAGGGCTAGAGAGGGGGGATGATTAGGGTTTGGATTGGCTTGTTGGCTGCCACAGTGAACTTCATAGCCACTGGTCATTCCTGTCATTATGGTTGTTCCACTGGTCCAGTCCCTGGGAGCATATATATATGCTGCTGAACTACCTTTTCTTTAAATTGAAAAATTCCCTTTAGTATTTTTTAAGTCAGATCATGGTTAATAAATAAATAAATACATAAATACATAAATAAATGAAAATAAAAATTCCTCATTCATGTTTGACCTGAAAAATCTTAATATCTCTTTTGTTTTTGAAAAAAACTTTTGCAGGATCTAATGTTCTTTGTAGGCAGGTATTTTATTTGTTTGTTTGTTTTTCAGCACTATGTGTATACTATCTCACTCCATCCTGGCCCATAAGGTTTCTGCTGAAACATCTAGCAATATTCTTTTAGGAATTTCCTTGCATATGATAATTCACATTACATTTATACTGCTGTTTCAAAATTGTTCTTCCATCTTTGACTTTTGCAAATTGGGTTATAATGTATCTCAGTATAAGTTTGTTTGATTTTATCTTCCTTAGGGTCCTTTGAACTTCATAGAATTGTTGTGCATTTCCAGTCTCAAATTTGGGAGATTTTAGTCACATTATTTCACTGTTGAGAACTTTCTTTGACTTTCTGGGATTTCTGCTCCCTTTGGAACTTTCATAATGTGAACATTGACCTACTTGATAGTGTCCAATATTCTCTTATGCCTTTGTCACTCTCTTTTAAATTTGTTGATTTAAAAGAGAAAGAGAGAGAGAGAGAGATTTGTAGTTCCAACTATTTATGCATTTATTGGTTGCTTCTTTTATGTGCCCTGACCAGGGGTCTAACTTGCATCTTAGCATATAATGATAGTACTCTAACCAACTGAGCTACCAGTTATTCAGGTAGCATACAAAGAAGTTGGGAAACTAGCTGGAAAGGTGGGAGTTGGGGATAATTGTTCCACACTTGTTCTTCACTGAGCCTGGGAAAGGAATTGTGATGATTTGCCCACAAGTTATTGTCCACCTTGTTCTCTGTAGTTCCCAAGGGAGTCACAAATATTAGGTCTTGTCAGCTCTCTGATATAGGTAAGATAGAATCTATTCCCTTGGGTCAGAATCAGAGATGCTGGGATGACAGCTATACATCCCAACTCCTTCACTCTCCAAAAAGAAGATGGTAACTGGGGATTCTGTTCCTGATGCTGTGCCGGAATGGGGATTTTTGTGAAATGGTGTTTCCTCACTTCTACCAACTTTATTTCATGTTTTATACTCACTAAGGTTTTAAGAAACTCTTAGGTAGTTTCTGGATTTCTCACAAAAGAAATTGAACAGTATAATGAACGTGTTACCACCATCTTAGTGATGTCTTCATCACTAAGCTACATAATTAAGATATAAATTTGTGGAATTTTTCTGCATGAATTTCGGTATCCATAATGAACTGCATTAAAACATAAAAGAATAATTGAAAGCATTGGTTTCTGACATTTTATAAAATATACTAGAGGACTGGTGCATGAAAATTGTGCATGGGGGTGTGTCCTTCAGCCCAGCCTGCTCCCTCTCCAATCTGAGACCCCTTGAGGGATGTCTGACTGCCCATTTAGGCCCAGTCCTACTTGCTCTGATTCCCCTCTCATGATGGGAAGTCACCTTTATTCTACCTGAATCAGGCCAAAATGGGCAGTTGGACATCTCTCTCATAATCCAGGACTGTTGGCTCCAAACTGCTCACCTGCCTGCCTTCGTGATTGCCCCTAACCACTTCTACCTGCCAGCCTGATCACCCCCTAACCAGTCCCCTGCTAGCCTGATTGATGCCTAACTATTCTCCTGTCAGCTCAATTGCCCCTAACTGCCCTCCCTTGTGGGGCTGGTCACTCCTAACCGCCCTCCCCTGCAGGCCTGGTCATCCCTAACTGCCCTCCCCTCCATCGTCAGGGGCAACCCAAGCCTCCCTCCTGCTCTTTCTGTGGCCATAGCCATCTTGGTTGGATTAATTTGCATACTCACTCTGATTGGTTGGTGAGCGTGGCTGGTGGGCTTGGCTGGTGAGTATAGTGGAGGTATAGTTTACTTGCATATTACTCTTTTATTAGATAGAGTTAGAGTTCAAAACATACTAGTAATTTTTTTCTATTGGATATTCATACAAATTAGTATATATTTTTGAGGAGATGCTAAACTAAAACAAATATTCTTTGAGATAGATTAATGTAATTCTATAAATTCTTGAGGTGCCACAGAGCATTTCAAACTCAGTCTTTTTCCAAATAAATGTGCTATATATTGGTGAAAGGATATTTAATGCATCTCAGGGAACACCATTATTTATTAGTATTAACACATGCTTTTGTTCAGTGAATTTTTTTATACATTCAAATAAGATTACTCCCAAGGGCCACATCTTTTTCCATTGAATACTGAAATAGATTTACTGTTCCTAGAACACATGCAAATCACTTTAAATTACAGAGAGCATGCTACCAACTGTCAAACACCTTAGACTAATAATCATGACTATTGAAGTGAACTTAAAAAAAAATATATGTAAAATGTATAAGAAATTTTGAATTAAAGTCCAGATTCCATAAGCTTATTTTGGTTAAGATAAAATAATACATTGGTAGTCTATAGAATAAGAAAGGGACTGAAACAATTTAAACAATAAATGCTATTTATCTTTATCTTTCACTAGAGGCTTGGTGCACAAAATTTGTGCACTGGGGTGGGGAGTGTCCCTCAGTCTGGGAGCCCATGGAGGATGTCTGACCATGGCTTAGGCTAGGCCTAAGCCATTGGTCGGATCCTTAGCTCCTGCCACTGTTGCTGCACTTGCCAGCCATGAGTGGCACTCCCCCTATAGGAGTGAACTAACCATCAGGGGGCAGCTCCTGTGTTGAGCGTCTGCCCTCTGGTGGCCAGTGTGCATCATAGTGACCAGTCATTCTGCCATTTGGTCAATTTGCATATTACCTTTTTATTATATAGGATTATCTCTTAAATCCTGCAGATGAAAATGATAATAGAAAATAGGACCTCACTGGTTATACCCAGATTAAAATATGACAAACAGAATACATAGACAATGCAATAAACAAATGAAGCCAGGGTATATAGTTTATTATATTTAAGTTTTTCCCTCTATTTCAAACCTTATTCTATAGTAGTATTTTTTTTAACTAGCTTTTACCTATAATAGTAGAAATGGATTGGGAAAGCATGACTCTATTGTAACACTTGCCATTATCTTCATATTTTTAACTCCTTTTTAAAAATTATTTACTTCACGAAATAAATTTTCCAAGATGAATACATTTTGTACTTTGTAATGATTTGATATTACTTTCTATATTTTATCACTATAAAATATGATATTTATATCTGTAATATATATTATCTCATTCATGTGTATTTAGATAATATATGTAATATATTTAAATTCTACACATACAATATATATCAATATCTATATATAGATATATAGATAGAAAGATAGATAGATATATCTAGAGAGAGAGAGAGAGAGAGATCGTGTGTGTGTGTGTGTGTGTGTGTGTGTGTGTGTGTGTGTGTGTATAATTTATATATACAGTTGTCTCTTGGACAATAAGAGTTTCTGGACTGCAGGAGTCCAGTTTACATGAATTTTATTCAATAAATACCGGTACTATGTTTAATCTGCAGTTTGGAATCCATTAGTAAGGAAGGCTTTCTATATTCACTTTTGGATGCCATATTATATAAGGGACTTAAGCAGACATAAATTTTGATATTCATGGGGAAACAAAAGTGGATTTTCATCTGTGCAGAGGGTTAGTGACCCTAACTCATATGTTGTATAAGGATCAACTGTATATACCCATTCTTTAAGTGCATTGCTGCTCAGGCTAAGGTGTCTAAGACATGGCAAGGAAGCAGTATCTGGAGAGCAAGGAGATGGAGGAAAACAGACAAGGATGTAGAATGGCAAGAAAGAGGAGTTGGAATAGGATGATGACATAGCCAGAAGATCTGGAAGATGATAGTGATGCCAGTTATGGTATGGAAAGCAGCTTCAGGATCCACAGCACCTACAACAGTACACCAAATGAATTACTTTTCTTGTAAGCTGTATGGCCAAGGGGAGGAACAATGTCTCTCATATTCCAGCTCCAAGGAGGAGTTCAGATTGCTAGGACTAGACTAGCACTTCTGAATTTCCTGGGATGCTAGGCACTGTGTCATCCTTGGAAAGCTCTGCAGCACCCACAGTGCTCCACATCCTTTAACATCCCCATCCCACCATTGCTAGGCTGCTGAAGTCCAGGCCTCCCCAGATATATAGCCCAAATCCTGCCTTACTGTAAGAGGGGAGGAGAGCCTCAGTGGAGTTTAGTGGTCTACTATGCAGGTGAAAAGGATCACTTTGTCCTTTGTGATCTGGGAAGAAGACTTACTCTTCTTCTTCAGTCACTGTCAGCCTAAGACAGAAACTGAGGTGGGAAGGTATACTTGTTTGCTAAGGGGCCTGAGCACAATATTGCTGCCAGTGGGACATTGCTGCCAGTAGTGATACTGCTGCCAATTTCCCGCTCACCTGGTAATGCAGATACCCCTCTTGCCTGGGCCACTAACTTATCCCAATTGTTCACTGTGGCTCTAACCTCTCTTAGCCTGTCATGTCCAGGCCTTATGTCTCCTGCTCATATGTTGGCTGTTGTGACAGCTGGTCCAGGAAGCACAGCCTCCTGAATTGGCCCTGGACCCTGTCCTGTTGAAATCCAACCCTGGGCTCAATGAGCCGTATCATTGGTATCAGCAAAATCCCTCATATATCTCTAAAGAGGATGAACTTCCATCATTCCAACAGGAAGCCTCAGCTCTGCCTACTGAGGCCCCTTATAAATGGAATCTTCTCCAAACACTCAGGAGGCTTCAGCTCATCCTCTACCCCAACAAGAGCTGTGAGAACAGACTACAGTGTCCTCTTAGACATTGACATTTTTGTTATTCCATCAAGAAGTTCCAGATCAGTATTTACCCTACCTTGAATCTTTTTCATCTTCAATGCAGCAGAAGGGCTCAATTCTTCCACATGTGTCTCTTGTCAGTGTACTATATTCTCCAGTCTAGCAGAGGAGTGCAGCTCAGTCTCCAAACTCCTCTCGGATCTCTTAGCTTACCCTGCAATACATCATTAGATGAGTGTCTAACCTCCAGCTTGGAGTGAACCTCAGCATTCAGAGTGGCCTAATATCAATGTTAAAGTTGTGCATCTTGAGGTTTTCGTAACTTCAGAAACCCCTAAGAAGATTAAGAAAGATTCATTGGCTCATGCACCAAAGTCCACTGAAGAAGTAAAACCTTCATTCCAGCTCATCCTACTTCAGAGGCTAATGCCATAGCCCCAAAGCAAACTATAGCTCCTGCAAAACACCCCAAGTGACACTTCACTTCCAGAGCCTTGTCTGAAATTGCATTTCATCCTTTGGACTTGAAAGTGAACAAAACCCAGCAATCAGAGTAATTTGAGGCACTTCTCCCAATAACTGAACATACTAAAATATGAGCTCTATACCTGAAATAATTGGATGCTGTTGTCTATTGGCCTGAGGCCAAAGCAGAGGCTCCACAGAGTTCCTGTACCAAGGACCAAAACCTACAGTGGCACCCTCACTATCTTAAACTTGAAAGGAAACTCTGTTTCTTACATTGTAAAGATACATGGAAGTCATACCATTTGGTTTAGAAATGAATTCCAAGTGGAAATTATTTGAGAGAATTATGTAAGGATTCATTTGGAGGCCTGTTGTCCCTCCAGTTTTGAAATCTTGGTTTTAATTTAATCACAAAACTAAGTTTTGGAATACTTCAGGCCTGGCATGGAATGCAATTTTTACACAAGTTAATTCTCAATTGTAATCTTCTGTCAACTGTTAAAGATTCATGTCTTTTTAAATCTCTAGCATTAAAATATTTAGACACGGAAACAACACAAGTGTCACTTACAACAGTTGAGAGCATCCTCACAATGATTCTTGAATTGGAAAAAAAAACCTGATCTTACTTAGTCATTTGTCCTGCTATCTCTGCCAATTTAACAATAACATTGAGAATGTTGGCAAGACAGTCACATGCCATTGTGACATTGAATGTATGACAAAACATGGTGTAGCCTCCTATGTGGCTTCTCATGCACTGCAAGAAGTAAAGATTGCCAGGCAGAGTGGGATAGGGATAAATGGGAAAATGAAAGGACAGAGGACTAGGGTGAACAGGAAGAGGTGTCAAATGAGCTCAAAAAGGACGTGCCAAGATATAACAACAAATTCTTCACATTAATATCTGTGATTGTAGTAGCAAAGGTTTTCATTATAATGATCTGTTTCTTTGAGGTTTATCAAAGAACACCATCAAAAGGGAGGTAAAGAAGGAATCTCAAGGGTTTATTTTTCCAGTTTTCTGGCATTATAGATGCCCATCAGGATATGAGCTGGAGGAGGGGAGTTTCCAGAGAAGGTGGCCACTTTGGCTAAGGGATATATATGGACCTCTCAGTGCCATCATATGCACAAAAACATGGAGCAGAAGCCAAGTAAACCAGTCTGCTGATAAGGATGAGCTTTTTGACAAATGGAACAGGTTGAAACCTTATGCTCAGTAGTCAGGGTTGATGCATCAGACTCCACTAGCAAAGAGACAGGGGAAGAAGTGAAACAGGACACCCCCCTCCCCACATGAACCCCATCCTCAAGCTATCTACAAATTGTATTTGGAAATGTTGGCCCAGTCTTGTTGATAAAATACATGTTTTCCTCCTATTTAAATGTATAAATTCATAACTACACCTAGCCATGAGGTAAGGAATAATATATAATAAAAGTCCAATATGTAAATTGACTGGACGGTAAAACAACCGGTGGGATGACTGACTGCTATGACACACACTGACTACCAGGGGGCAGATGCTTAACATAGGAGCTGCCATCAGTCCATAGGCCCAAGGCCAGCCAAGGTAGGTGCCAGTGGGAGGAACCCCAATCACCCCACTGGTTGCCTCACATATTGGCCTTAATTACCAGCCAGGCTTAGGAACCCTACCTGTACATAAATTTCATGCATGGGGCCTCTAATTAAATTATAAACTGTTAAATATTTATATGCAAATAACATGAGCCATAGGCAAGAATAACAGGGCTGAAGCTGGAATCTCTGGGATAGCCAGTACTTCCTCAAGCAGCAGTGTGGTCAAACAAGGGTGCAGCGGGGCTTCTGGCCCTCATTTACCCAATAAAGTCAGTCCCTGAGAACTTTAAAACACATCTTTAAGGGGTGTGGTTATTTAGTTAAATAATTTATTCTGATGTTCTGTCCCCTGGCTCACTAAGAAGCAGTTTATTACAACACACTTGACCTCCTGCACAAAGAGGATCATCTACTTCTGGCCTCTCTTATCAGGTCTTTGGGATTGTCAGAATATTTGGATCCCTGAGCCTACCTTCAACATGGGGCCTATCCTTTCCCCCAAGCACTTAAACTCATGCACAAATGAGTGCCCTGTCTTGGTGTAGCAGGTCTCTACCCTTACAAGCTAGTAGAAAATTCATAGTAAGTTTCTTGCTTTCTTTTTTAACTAAAAAAACTCCAAACTGTTGGGTAGCTAGCTGGGAGGCCTTGGAGACAGAGTAAAGAAAAATGTTGCATGAGAGCAGTAATTATCAAAGACTTTCCTTCTCAGGCCTTTATTTCAGAAAACATATTTGTAGCACCACTTCTCCACTCACCTGTTTTGCCTCAGCCTCTCCTGACCCCACTGATGGTCATGTGTGTGCTCCTAGGTTCCCTCCATCTCAGCCCAGCACCAAATCAACCCACTTCCTTCCATGTCCAGCACAGATTCACGGCTGCCTGATTCCAAGTGATAATGCACAGATTTCTTCACTTCTTCTGCAAAGAGTCATTACTGAATCACATTCAGCAAGTCAGTGATGTTTAAATGCCTGAGTGATCAAAAGAAATTCTGAATGAACAAGACCTAATAATTGACCTAAATAACTGCAAATAAATCCTGGTGGTTTAGCAAAATGAGATGAAGAATGGTGTGCCAACCATGCATAGAACAATACAGCAGTGGGACTGCAAAATAGCCTAGATGTTTTGTGGCAAGAGAAAGCAGGGGAAATCCAGAATGCACATTTCCTTCTCTATACTTAGGTGGGATTTTTCTGTAGAAGGCAGTCACTTTGGCTAAGGGTATGTATAGACCTCTCAATGCCACATGCAAGCAAAGCATGGCACTGAAGCTACTTGGCAAGGATTTGTCTAATAAGGATGAGATCTTCAATAAAGATTTAAAGTAAATGATTGGTGACAATTTAGAATTCTTATCTAAAATTGTTGGTTAGAGTTTTTGGCGGAGGGAATGGGCCTCCAGTTCCTATCTTTTTTATTAGTTTACTAATAATGCTATCTTGGTTCCTGCCCAAGCTACCACCCAACATTTCTTACTGAGACTGAGAAACAAGTGCTTTTCTCTCTGTTGACCAATGAGAGGTAAATATTTATTGTGTTTAGAGCACAGTTTCAGAATGGGGATCAGCGAAGTACTGGAAATCCTAGAGACTTATTTCTTGTCCCATTTAAGTAGCTCAACATAAAGCTAGCTCAGTAGGTGCCAGCGAGCAATGGAAAAAACAGAGTCCCTTTTTCTACTGAGATCAAGTACTGCTCAGATTAGTGGCACAGATGTCCCCTGCCTCACCATTCCCACAAACCCCAATGCATTCCAGGCAGGCTCACTCTCCACAGGAGCTCTAGCTATGGGACACATAGTTCAAGTAGTCCGGCATAATCCCCTTCCCGGAAAGCTTGGGGATTGAGTACATTCTGCTATTATTCTGCTTGTAAGTTTCCAAAAAGAACAAAAACAAAACCCTACATTATATTTGCACATTTGTCCTCTTTACATGACAGGGAACCAAGGAATTCTGTGCCCACAAAAATCTATAGGTTGTTGGCATGGCAAATGTTATGATAGAAAGGGAGACATAGAGCCTGGAGCCAAAGTTCTCAACCATTACAAGGGTATCATTCGTTAATATACCAGCTCAGAGGGCCTCAAGTCTAACTGAACCCCTTTATCAAAGAGTGTATTGATTATCTGGTGCTATGTGACAGATCACATGAAAATAGTAGCTTAATACAGCAATAAATATTTCTCACAATTTCTTTGAATCAAGAATTTAGAATTGGCTTGGGCAGTTGTGGCCCTGGGTCTCTCGTGAGGTTCTTTAGTGTTTAATCTTCACCTGAGGATATTTTCCATTGATTTTAGAGAGAGTGGAAGGGAAGGTGGGGAGACAGAGAGAGAGAAACATTGGTGTGAGGATCAAAACTGCAACTTAGGAACATGCCTTCTGTCCAAGGGCTGATGTTTTATCCACTGAGCCAAACCGGCTAGGGCATCATGAGATTCATAAAATATTGGCCAAGGCTACATTTATCTGAAGGCTTGACTAAGGCTGGAGAGTCTGCTTTCAATATGGGTTGCTCACATGGCTGCCAAGGTGGTACCACATGTTGGAGGGAGGCCTCAGCACCTCCCCATGTGGACCTATCTACATGAAATATGGATTTTCTTGTATATGCATAAAGTCTGGAAAGATACACAGAAACTGGTGACATTAGATGTTTTAGGTGAAGGAATTGGATGGCTGTTGGATAGGAGTCGAAAAGTGACTCCTATATATTTGTCTTCCTTTTTTTAAATTTTTAATTATGGTAAAATATATATAATATAACATTTCACATATTAAGAATTTTTTAGTGCACAAGTCTGTGGCATTAAGTACATTTGTACTGTTGTTCGACCATCAACACCATCTATCTCCAGAATGATTCTCATCCTGCAAAACTGGAGGTCTACCCATTTCTGTTCCCTTAAACCTTGGCGATCTCCACTCTACATCCTGGTCCTGTGAATTAGACTGCTCACCTTATACTCGTGGAATAATACAGTTTTTGCTTTGTTGTCTTTGACTTCTTTCACATAGCATGTCTTCAATGTTCATGCATATTATAGCTTGTGGGGTGCTGAATAATATTCTAGTGCATATATTACATTTTGATTACCCAATCTTCCCTCCATGCACACATTTGCTTCCACATTTGCTATTGTGAAGAATGTAACTATGAATATGGGGGTAAAGATATTCCTTCAAGAACATTGCATCTTTTACATTTTTTAAAGCATATGAATGTGCTACTTATTTAAAAAATAATAAGTTAAATATAATATGTGATGTGTGATATATGATGTATAAATATATAAGTATATAAAATATATTAAAGATATATATATATGTATATATATATGTATACATATACATACAAAGGATAAATTATATATTCTTTATGAAACAATGTTACATTTTTTATCAAAATCTGATAAAATATTGTTTTGGTATAAAAGTTTGCAACTTCTTAAGTAAACAAAAAAACAAACAAATGAGAAATAATTTGGACAAAAATGAAACAGTCATGACTTTAATTTGAAAACTTAACAAATAATGTTATAAACTAAATTTAAAAGAAACAGAAAAATACTAATGAAGAGAATTAGAAATAAATGAAACTGAGGGTTCTTAAAGAAAACTAAATTATGGTCAGCGTAAATTTTTTCAAAGGTTTAAAATAAGAATTTCTGATTAAAATTATGGAGATGGTAAATATTTTGCTCTCCTCCTCCTATGACCGCCTCAATATAACAACTATATTGTAGAACAACCACACTTGAGAAACACCTGAAGACTAACTGAACAGAACTCCTATATCTAAGAATATAAGAAGCCATTTTAAGACTAGTAGGAGTGGCAGATACAAAAACTGATCTGCTCCTAACCCCATACCCACATGTAGTGGTTAAGAATTGGAAGAGAATCCTGGCTGGGTGGCTAAGTTGGTTGTAGCAGTATCCTGTACACCAAAAGGCTGTGGGTTTGATTTCGAGTCAGAGCACATACCTAGGTTGAGGATCTATCTCAATTGAAGTCTATTCATGAGACAACTGATTGATATTTCTCTCTCACATCAAAATTTTTATCTCTTTCTCCCTCTGTTTTTCTGAAATCAATAGAAATATACCCTCGGGTGAAGATTGGGGGAAAAAAAAGAAAAGAAGAATTGAGAGAGAGATATTCACTGTCAAGGATCCTTAGGGGTAAAGGGTCCCAGCCCCACAAAAGACTTCTAAGTCCAGAGCACCCATGCCAGGAAAACTATTCCCCACATCTGACTATGAAAATCAGTAGGAATTCAGCCCAAGTGAGAGTGAGGGCAATGAGAGTCTCTGGGGTTCCTTATAAAGGGCCCAAAGATAGAATTACTCACTGACAGACTTACTTATTCTGAGCTCCAGTGCTGAGATAGCAGATCAAAAAAGGCCGGGGACACCAGGCTAGGGTTGCTCAATTGTTGAGCCTCAACCTATGAATCAGAAGATCAAGGTTTGATTCCTGGTCAGGGCACATGCCCAGGTTACGGACTAGATCCCCAGTAGGGGCCATGCAATAGGCAGCTGATCAGTGATTCTCTCTCGCATTGATGTTTCTATCTCTCTCTCCCTCTCCTCTAGTCCCTAGGAAATAAATACAAACATTTTTAAAAGGCCAAGGACATAGGGGGAGAAACTGAATTATCTGGCTTCAGGGTGAGAACTAGTGGGACAGCACTGGCTGAGGCAGAAGTGCTAGCAGGCACCATAGTCCCTTTGCTGAGCTGTCACTCTGCCTACATTGCAGCAGCAAGTGGGCACTAAATCTGAATCTCCTTTTAACTCACCCTACTCTGCTACTGCTTGAGAAAATGCCCCATCCAACTCACACACACAGGCCAGAACCTCTGTCAGGACCAGTTACTCACAAGAAGCCATCTTCAACTCACATTGCAGACTGCCCTGAAGACTCTCGAAGGTAAACACATTTCAAATAATCAGCTGCTGGTCTGTTGTGCCTTGTTCCCTTAATAAGTGACCCCCAGACCAGCACTAGTGGTAACTAGCCTCAGTTTGCAGCATAGCCACTTATAGGTACCTCCAAGCCCCAGCACAAGCAGCTTCCAACCACAGGTCGACGAGGTCAGGTGGTGATTGACCTGTACCAGAACCCCTCCCAAGACATCCCAAAACTAACACACTCAATGACTGGCTTCAGACCACACTAAGGAATTAGCTTCACTAGTTATACACCCAAAGCGTGGGTTCAGCCAGCACTAGAGCCCCACTACAGTAAATCACACTAGTGGAGTCAGCCTCTACATAATAGTTTGTCTACTGTAGTCATAGTCAGTCCTTACAGCCAGTCAGACTGAGGGTCAATCCCACTCATTGAGGTGCCAACAAGATCAGCTCTCAATTGCAATAGGATAGCATACACAACCCACACAAGTGACAATCCTGGAGTGCAGGGCTCTGGTGACTAGAGAGACTGTACCAGTTGACCCAAGACTACTCTGCCAAGATTGGGAAGCATAGCAAAGCTAAAACATAGAAATAAACATAGGGAGGCAGCTAAAATTAGAAGACAAAGAAACATGTTTCAAATGAAAAAAAAAAAAAAAAAAACGGGACAAAACTGTAGAAAAAGGACTACATGAAATTAAGGTAATCAATCAACCAGATACAGATACAAATCACTGGTTATAAAGATGTTCAATACATTTAGGAGAAAAATAGGTGAACAAGGTGAGAAATTAGACAGAGAGATAAAAACCATAAAAAAGAATCAGTCACAATACAATAAGTGAAATGCAAAATATATTAGATGGAATCAAGCACAGACTATATGAAGCAGAGGATGGTTTGGAATACAAGATAGCAGAAAATACCCAATCTGAACAACATCAAGCATAACATTTGCTTGATGTTTACAACACTTTTAGAGCTTTGCACAATAATACATTACTGCTACAAAAATATTACTTCCTAACCAGCTTTCTCATATTTCATGTGGTTTATGTGGTACTACTTTCCTTGTCTTTTGTGTTGAACTCATGACCCACATTTGATCAGTTAAAGTCCATATTTCCTTTCCATAATATATAATAGTTTCAAATCACCATAGAATGTAATATTTAATAGTTAAGTATAGCAAATCTTCAATAAAGTAAAAACATAAATGGTTTAGTAATGTAATGAACAGATAAAGTTGGATGGTTAACTTCCAGGGAGGACAGTGGTTCTCAACCTTTCTAATGCCGCGGCCCTTTAATACAGTTCCTCATGTTATGGTGACCCCCAACCATAAAATTATTTTTTTTGCTACTTCATAACTGTAATTTTGCAACTGTTATGAATTATATCTATATTTTCCAATGGTTTTAGGTGACCCCTGTGAAAGTGTTGTTCGACCCCCAAAGGGGTCGCGACCCACAGGTTGAGAACCGCTGATGGAGGAGCTTGATTATATCATCAGCACTACATTCCTCTTCTTAGATTCACAGCTAAAATGCATTTCCAAGATAGAATACATAACAGGTCCATATAATTAGTTTTTACTAGTGAAATATAAGCACAAGTCATATATCACTTTCATACCAAAGCCAAATTTATCTTTCCTTCACTTTCTCTTTTTTTCCGCTGGTTTCCAGCTGAAATATCTGTAGAAGTTTAACCATTTGTGAAAGATACCAGATTCAAAATTTGGAAGGATTACCTGGCCAGTGTGGCTTAGTGGTTGACATATGAATCAAGAAATCACTGTTCGATTCCTGATCAGGGCACATGCCCAGTTTGCAGGCTCAATCCTCAGTGGGAATTATGCAAGAAACAGTTAATCAATGATTCTCTCTTAACATTGATTATTCTATTTTTGTCTCATTCTCCTTTCCTTTCTGAAATAAATAAAAATATTTTTAAAAATTGTAAGGATCCTAGGTCTCTAAGTCACTACTGGAACAAGAGCTCCCATGACCAAAATGACCACCACCAAATTCCTATGGGGCAATAATGTAAGGAAGCAATGCACTGTTATTTTGTTTATTCACTAAAACATATAGTTCATCCTTTACTGATGTATTTTATAGCCTACCTAATACAGTCCTATTTGTTAACCAGCTTTCTCATATTTCACGTAGTTTATGTGTTACTATTTTCCTTGTCTTTTGTGTTGAACACATGACTCACATTTGATCAGTAAAAGTACATCAGGACACAGTGAGTAATTCAAGAATGACAACCCAAATGGGGTAAATCAGCACATTTTCTAGGGCATTTGTGCCAGAATTGTCAGTACAGACTTTTCCCAAGCGTTGAGATTAGAAGTTGAATGGATGTTATAAATTGAAGTGGCTGACATCTATCCTTCCAGGCCTTATGAAACAATTCATTTGTTGTAGGAAAGAATGAGGGCAGCATGCAAATAAAAGCAAAGTTTAGAGATGCAGAAAGAAAAATATATTCCTTAGAAACAGCTTCTGAGGTTATAGTTTTAGTTATGGCTAGTCAGTTTTTCCTCTGGAATTTTAGTCAAGAGATGGTTAATTTTATTTGTTTTCTAAAGATATAAAATAATTTGAATTGGATGTACTTCAATTGCAAATAGGGTCTTAATAGTGGTCATTGTCCTTATTTTTTTTTTTAATATTTTGTTGAATTTTTTTCTACTTCAGTAAGGAAAACAGAATAAAATTTTGGAAGACAGAAAGATTACTATCCTATATAATAAAAATGTAATTTGCAAACAGACCAAACAGCAGAACAATCAGTCGCTATGATGTGCACTGACCACAGGGAGCAGATGTTCAATGCAGAAGCTGCCCCCTGGTGGTCTGTGCATTCCCACTGGGGGAGCGTTGCTCAGTCAGAAACCTGGCTCATGGCTGGTGAGCAGAGGTAGCAGGAGCCTTCCCCACCTTCACTGCAGGCAGGCTGTAAGGAGTGAATGGTCCCTTACTGGGAGATCCCTGGACTGCAAGAGGGATGTCTGACTGCTACCATAGGCCTGATTCCCAGACATAACCTGAGGGGTCTTGGACTGTTAAGAGGAGGGCACAGGCTGAGCTGAGTCCCCACCAACTCTAGTTAAGATTATATAAATGTTGACCTATGAAACCTGATTATATCATTTCAAAATATAAACAAACACCAAATCATCATGTTATGTACCTTAAACTAATACAAGATTATATGTCATTTATAAATTATATATAACTGAACACAGCTGAATTAAATCAAGTAAAAATTAATGAATCTAATAAGAATTTGCAAAGTTTGGCATTATAACATAAAGTGAATATAGTTAAAACTAAGCAAAGATAAGTAAAAAAAAAAAAATAACCATAAGCAAAAAAAAAAAAGCTACCCCTAGTTATATATAAATTTTTCCATATATTACTCTAAAGATTATATAAGGTCATAGAGCTATGTTGGCTGCCTTGGTATCCTGGAATGTGTGGCTAGCAGTGAAAATTAAGATTGGGATTTATATGGAGCATTCATAGGACTGTGGCAGCTGCCTGATTTTCTCTGCTTGGGGAATTGAGGAGGTCTCTTATTTTGGAATTCTGCAAAGTAATCTGCATTGGGGTTATAAAAACTAAATATTGGACATTTGAACCACACTATAAGAGGAAACCATCTGAGTTAATGTAATCAGAGACAAAGAGGAAGCAAAAGCTAATCTACCAAATATAAACCAAGAAGGAATCCCTGAAACACATGGAAGTGTTAGTAATGCAAGTATTTCTTCTTGGCAGAAACAGATTATAGAAAATGAAACAGACTAAGGGGCTATATAAGATACCATTAAGGGCAACTGAAAGGAAGTTATAGATACGAAAAATTAAGCAAGTTTTCAAGACCATGTCAGATTCATTCCGAGAGGAATCATAGAGCCATTCTGCTATTCCCCTTCTGATATCTTACCAAAACTGTGCACATGGTGACTTTTTTCTTTTGCTTAGACATAATTTTCTTACTTTTAAAACACTGAATATAATAAAATAATCATTTATTTAAAGGGCCTTGAGATTACAGTGTTATGCCTTACATTTAGGCAATATCTGTCAGAAGTTATGAATACTTGCTTGTCAAAGGGATGCTGCCAGCAATAGAGGTTCATTATTTATTTTAATTTTTATTATTTTTTATTAAATTTTATACATATCTCCCCATTGCCCCCCCTCCCTCCCAGGCATACCCCAATCCCCCTGTGTCTATGTTCATTGGTTATGCTTATATGCATGCATACAAGTCCTTTGATTGATCACTTATCTACCTCACCGAACTTTAATCTTCCTGCTGTAATTTCACAGTTTGTTTGAAGCTTTACTGCCTCTGTATCTATCCTTTTGTTCATCAGTTTATAAGGTTCTTTATTATCCACCAATGAGTGAGATAATGTGATGCTTCTCCTTCATTGACTAGCTTATTTCACTAAGCATAAGGCTCTCCAGTTCATCCAGGTTGCTGCAAATGGTAAGAATTCCTTCTTTTTAATGGCAGCATAGAATTCCATTGTGTAGATGTACCACAGTTTTATAATCCATTCATCTGCTGACGGGCATCTAGGCTGTTTCCAAATTGTAGCTAATGTAAATTGTGCTGCTATGAACATAGGGGTGGGTGCATAAATCCTTTCTGATTGGTGTTTTTGATTTCTTAGGATAAATTCCTAAGAGTGGGATTACAGGGTCAAATGGGAGATCCATTTTTAGTTTTTGAGGAAACTCCATACTGTTCTCCACAGTGGCTGCACCAGTCTGCATTCCCACCAACAGTGCACAAGGGTTCCTTTTTCTGAACATCCTCCCCAACACTTGTCGTTTGTTGATTTGTTGATGATTGCCATTCTGACGGGTGTAAGATGGTATTGCATTGTCGTTTTGATTTGCATCTCTCGGATGATTAATGACTTTGAGCATGTTTTCATGTGTCTCTTGGCCTTCCTTCGGTCATCTTTTGAAAAGGTTCTATTTAGGTCCGTTGCCCAATTTTTTATTGGATCGTTCATCTTCCTTTTATTAAGTTGTATAAATTGGCTGTAGATTTTGGAGATTAAACCTTTATCAGTGATAACATTTGCAAATATGTTCTCCCATACAGTGGTCTTTCTTGTTGTTTTGTTGATGGTTTCTTTTGCTGTGCAAAAGCTTTTTATTTTGATGTAATCCCATTTGTTCATTTTTTCTTTAGCTTCCATTGCCTTTGGAGCAGTATCAGTGAAGAAGTTCTTT
>PVJN01021456.1:0-34591 GCA_004026805.1 Lasiurus borealis | reverse complement strand
CTAGTCACTCATAGTTAAGAAGTGTGTTAGTCTGACTTTAAGAGAAATCCAAACTCCATCAGCTTTTGATAGCATCTTGGTTTTCAAAACAACTTCAACCTGTAATTTGGCATTTAAAATGCCCTTGGCATGCCAGTCTGTGATGGCATTGAAGACCTGTTAAAACTCTTGAGCCCAACTTTATTAACCAAAACTGATACCACCACCTTTATCTTCTAAATAAAGTCCGCTTTATTTTTATTTTCAACATTTTGCCGCTTCATTTTTGGTTCCAGATGGTGTCACCTTGGAGGTGAAATGAATGGTTTGAAAGAAGCTAGAACGTGTGGAGGTGGTGGTGGTGGTGGTGGTGTGTGTGTGAGTCTGGGAGAGGAAGGACAGACACACCTGCCTTAGAAACGGACTGCACATAATGTGGGAAATAAAAACCTTCCCACAAGTGAGGTGGTGCGAAGGTGCTACACGGAGGAGGTGTCCTGTTCAGAGTGTGAAACTGCTAAAGATTGGCCTCGTGCATCTTTTCCGGGTTAATGACCTGGGCTGCTAAGTGGCTCATCACAAAGATTGGCTTTTTATACTTAGGTTGCAACATGTATCCAATTTCTACTTCCACTTTTGCCCCAGAAACTTGTAGAGAAAAGAACACTCACTAACTTAGGATTTAGGAACTTTGCTTCACCCTCCTGCCTAGGAGCAGAGTGGCACCTGCAGGCTATTTTATGGAGAGACTGTACTTGATTCGTTGACGTTAGGCAAATAAGATGAGGGCTAACCTTAACTCTCCTACCTTAGCCTCCATGTAGTCTCACCTTTTCTAGATGCACACACTTGTCAAGAAATTTTGATCCTGCCTACTCCCAACTGTTTATAAATTCTATCCCTGTACTACTGTACCCATATATTGTATAACCATAACAAAAAGAGAATTAAAGAGCGATTAATCAAAAAGTATAAACAAAAGTTCTAATGTTTTTATGTCCAGTTTTGGAGATTACTCTGTTATAGAGGTAATTTGTAATTCTACTCAGACTGCATTAAATCCTGAGTGATGGTAATTGACCGAGAACATTTCTCCAGTAAAGATATACTTGGAAAAATATATCAATTGATTATCAAATGGCAGGAAGAGGTTCCTTTCCCTGCTGAATTTTTTTGCTTTTCAACATTTCTCCGGATAACTCCCCATTCCCAGCAGACACTCAAAAAGAACACAGGACAAGGTTACAGTTCCACCAGGCTCCCAGCCTGAAGTGAAAAATGGCACTAGTAAACATGGAGATTTTGTTTCTGTTCTGTTACAGCCTTTTAAGTTTATTTTAGGGAGAGAGAGAAACCTTGGTTGCCTCCCATATGCACCCTGACTGGGGATCAAACCCGGACCTTCTGTACATGCCCTGACCAAGAGTCAAACTGGTGACTGGTTGGTGCATGGGATGATGATCACACCAATCAGGGCTGTTCTATTATATGTTAACTAGAGGCCCGGTGCACTAAATTCATGCACTTCAGGGGGGACCCTCAGCCTGGCCTGCACCCTCTTGCTCCTTAATGCTCGCCTGCTTGCTGCTCCTTAGCGCCTGTAGGGAGGAAGGAGAGGCCGCCACCACCACTGCTGCACTCCCCAGCTGTGAGTCCGGCTCCTGGCCCTGAGGGAGCGCACTGACCACCAGGGGGCAGCTCCTGCACTGAGCATCTGTCCCTTGGTGGTCAGTGTGCATCATAGCGACTGGTCGTTCTGGTCTCTCTGCCACACGGTCGCTTAGGCTTTTATATAGATTCCCGGTAACTTGAACAGTCACTCTTCCTGTTTACCGCTGAAGTCAGGAGGGGCAAAAAGACTGACACCAGACCGAGGTCACAGGAAGTTTGAATTCAAACCCAGGTGTGGCAGATACCAAAATCCAATCTTTTCTCATGTTTGCCCTAGACTGATGCTCTCAGCATCTTAGCAATATAAATATAAGGGCCCACGTACATATTTATAATACGCACCTATTTCCTTAATAGGACTGTTTAAAAGTATATTTTAAATTTGTTGCTTACTGATTTTTTTGCCAGTTTTCCCAACTATAATGTAAGCTCCCTAATGCAGTGACCTTGGCTGTCTTATTTATTGCCATATCCCCAGACTGGAGCGGCATCTGACGTATAATAGACCTTCAATAAATATTTGTTGAACTAATGATATATCGGTGCAGGGATGGCTTCAGCCTTTGAAGGGCAGAGCTTCCGGGAACTTGGGAACGAACAGCAGGGCCTCAGAAGACTTGGGTTCCTACTCCCACTTCTCACTTGCTGGCTGTCTTCAAGCTGGTCTTAACCTTGAGTTAACTGGAGGGTTGGGAACAGCATTAGTCAATAGTTAATCATATGGGGCCCGTTTTTTGCAGATGTCAAGCTAGTAATATGCATCATAGGTCAATTATTAGTAATAAAAGTGGTCCCCACTATAAAAAGGCTTCATTTTAGTCCCATTTCACAGATAAGGAAACAAGCCCAGAGGCTAAAAACATTGCCCCAAATCATGCTGATTTCAGACTCCGCTTGTCCCATTGGGCTGTTGCATAGCCATGTGGTAGAAGCAGCAGATGGATCTCTGCTCCCAAAGTTTAGTTTGTGGTGAAGCAGAGAGAGCCCTGGATGGAATTCTGTAATTAAAGAGCAAAGCTATTTTGTCTTGATTCTATTATGAGGTCCATTGTTAACCTTTGGCAGCTGTCAAGACTCCATTCGGGGACGAATGAAGTCAACTTTCTTCGCCATTGGGGTCTGAACCATCTCTGCTGTTTTCGCTCTGAGCCAGAAGCTTTGGGGAACCGGGGCTGGGGGTGGGATATAGGTTGGAGGGAGCTGCTGAGTAAGCTCCCCATCTGAATTATTACCCCAGTGCCGTCAGCTGACCCGGACAGCGTACGTGGGCAGCAGGCCCTCCCCGTCTGAGCTGCTCTCTCCCCAGGTGCTCGTAGGCCCACGTTCCTGGCTGAGCTTTCCTCGGGGTGAAAGGACCTTCCTCTCTGAAAGGAGAGTACATCCCGGCTCTGGCACCCTGCCCGGGCTCTGGGTACCGAGGGGCAGCTTGTCACCGTCCTGGAGGAAAGAGGAATGAGGAATGGCTGTATGAATAAGCTCTCCAGAGCAATAAGCGATGCCCGCTGTTTTCTGAGCTCTGCCCTTCAAAACATGGTGCAGTTTTATTAGCGTGGCCTTTGGCAAACTCAGCTGTTCTGATCCTCAGCTTCCTCACCTGTAAAATAGGGATCCCGACGAGAGAAAATGCACATGAAGTTCTTAGCGCAGGGCCTCACACATGAATTAATGGAGAGCTACGGAGTATGTGCCAGGCACTGTTCAAGGCACTGGGAAATGAAGCAAATAAAATCTCCATCCTGTGGAGTCCACATTCTAATGGACAATACCTCATCAGTATTCAAAACTAATAGTAATTGTAATATCATTTTTTGGGGAAAATTCTGCTGGGGAGAGAGCAGAAAGGAATGTGGTTGTGGAGGACACGAAGCACCAAGAGTTATTAAAACAATTTCCAGTCAAACCTGGCTAATTTGATTAGAGGAATTTGGGGGTTTGGTGAAGAAGTAAAGGTCTTTCTATTACTGCTCAAACATTTTTTAAAAAATATATTTTATTGTTTTTTTTACAAAGAGGAAGGGAGAGGGATAGAGTGTTAGAAACATGGATGAGAGACATCGATCAGCCACCTCCTGCAAGCCCCCTACTGGGGATGTGTCCACAACCAAGATACATGCCCTTGACCGGAATCGAACCTGGGACCTTTCAGTCTGCAGGCCGACGCTCTAACCAAGGAGCCAAACCGGTTTCGGCTGCTCAAACATTTGATGGAAGACCAGCAGCTGCAGTTGGGGTCCCAGAATGGTTCTGCCATCGAACCCTAATCTCCAAGGTCTAGAACTGGAGGACGAAGGTGATGCCCAGGTCCTGTATTGTCACATGTCTCTAATCAAGGTCCCTGCCTGCCTGGTTCTATTTGAGTCATCTGGGTTTTATTTTCATTCCGTCTCTTTGCCGGCTGCTAACAAACACCATCTCCTCCTCCTCTTTTCGGGCAAGAAAGACAAAGTCTTTCTCCAGAGCAAGAGTCCTGGAGTGGGAGATGGTCTCTCCCCAGCAGCTCCCAAGGAGAGACATGCAGGGGTGACTCAGGCCCTGCTTTGGGGTGTCTCTCCTCCTACCAGCAACCAGCGGAGGCGGGTCCTCTCTCACTGTGCCTGTGGACGCCTTCTCGAAATGTTTACAACTCTCGCCTGACCAGCTGTCTGCCACCTTCCCTCCTCCTCTCCTCCCACCTGAGCTCCTGCCTCACTTCCCCTTGACCGTGGCCTTGGATTTTCCCCATTTCCTGCCTCCATCGTGATGAGCCCTGATAGTATCATGGTACTTAAAGGGAATTTAGACCAGTCTCCCGCTTTTTCAGGTGAGGAAACAGGTCCAGAGAGGGGCAGTAACTGATCCAGAGTCACAGCGCTTCATTCATTTATTCACTCAACCAAGAGCCTTCCTTACCCTTTAAGATTTAGCTTAAATGTCACCTCATCGGAGAAACCTGTTTTGTCTACTTTATCTAAAGCAGATCCCCTTCCCCCAATTCTTCTCTTATTTCTGTCCCTTGTATCTTTTTACCCTTTATCACAATTGGTAATTGTTACATTTTTTAAAATATTTTTGGTCTGACTCCTCTACTAGAATATAAGCTCTATGAGGGCAAAAAGGACAGGTTTGTCCTTCAGAGACGTGCTCATCACTGTAGTCTCAGCATCCAGCGTATTAATAGGTGGTTCAAGAAATCTTTGCTGAATTGCCGGTGTGGCTCAGTGGTTTGGCGTCAACCCATGAACCAGGAGGTCACGGTTTGACTCCATGCAGGGCTCATGCCCAGGTTTTTGGCTCCATCGCAGTGGGAGGGCTTTTGAGAAACAGCCAATCACTGATTCCCTCTCATCACTGATGTTTCTATCCCTGCCCCTCTCTGAAATCAGTGTTTTTAAAAAATACACATTTTATTGACTTTTTACAGAGAAGAAGGGAGAGGGATAGAAATTTAGAAACATCGATGAGAGAGAAACACCCATCAGCTGCCTCCTGCACACCCCCTGCTGGGGTTGTGTCCAAAACTAAGGTACATGCCCTTGAACGGAATCGAACCTGGGACCCTTCAGTCCCCCCAGGCCAATGCTCTATCCACTGAGCCAAACCGGTCAGGGCTCTCTGAAATCAGTTTTTAAAAATACACTAAAAAGATAAATCTTTGCTGAATTTAATTAATGTACAGTGAGCAGGTAGCCTCGAGGCACTTGGGGATATGAAAATGGTCCCTGCTTTCAGAACTGTCCTGCTTTAGCCAGAGAACCAGAAAATTTTAAAATGTGATGGTATCAGGTCCAGATTGGAGATCCAGATTGGGGATGGGGACAGGGTGTTTTAGGGACACCTAAAACAGTCTTAATCTGCCCAGCCAAGCTTGGCTCGGTGGTTGAGCATCGACCTATGAATCACGGTTCAGTTCTCGGGCAGGGCATATGCCTGTCTGGGTTGCAGTCTCAATCCCCAGCGAGGGGTGTGCGGGAGACAGCCAATCAATGATTCTCTCATTATTGATGTTTCTATCTCTCTCCCTCTCTGAAGTCAATAAAAATATATTTTAAAATAATAAAAAAAACAGGCCTCATCTCTCTGGGGCTTTGGTTACCAACTGCTTGGAAGCCAGGATGAACCGTTTGGCTGCGACTCAGGCCTGTGTCCTGAGCTGCCCAGGAGCATCAGGGGCTGAAACTCATCTACCAGAGGGCGGGCTCCCCTTCCAGTGAGGGGGGCTTGGCAGGCAGTTTCACAGGCCCAGTGGGGAGCCAAGTCCACATTCCTGATAGCCCCTCCCCTTCCAGCCTCGCTTCCAATCTTTTACCTGGTCGTCTGCTTCAGTGCAGAACCTGTGCAGCGTTAAGTTGACACCTGCCTAGCCTTCAGGATCAGTGGGGTGACAGATGTCCCAGCTGGGCCTTCATAGCCACAGGGCAGATGGGTTGTCCCACATGGCCCGGAGAAAGCTAGTGCCTCAGAGAGAAGCGGATGGTCTGCCTGCTTGTTCAGGGACCCCGAAGAGGAGGAGGAGGAGGAAAAAGAAGGGAGGGGGAGGAGGAGGAAGAGGAGGAAGAAAGGAAGGAAGGAAAGCAATGAGGATCCCTTTCTTTGAAGAGAGAGAGTCCAAGACACTGCTGGCTCCCCTCAGTCCAATCTTCTCCCCACTGCGGGGCAAGATGGCAGTTGCTGCTGCTGCTGTTTCTCAAAGCTCACAGCATGCAAGAAATCTTCCCTCCTCTCCCCTTTCCAGACTTACCCCTCTCCACCTGCCAGGAGCCAGAGAGGCAGACTCAGGCCCCAGCAGCCTGAACCCTCCTTCCGGCTAAATGCTGAGCCCCCCCCAACCCCCTGCCTGCCCGCCACTGCCGCCTTACACCAGGGCTGGCTGCTCAGGGCTGAGCCAGAGCCCCCGGCTGCCTCCACCGCTTCCTACCTGCAGGCCGGCTCACCCCCACGGCTCAAACCTGGGGTGCCACCGAGCAGCTTTAGCTCCCACCCCCCTGGTTACCGGGGTGGGGGAGGGTCTCCAACTGCATTCAGAGAGGGTAGGCAACTTGCCCAAGGCCACACAGTGGGAAAAGTGGCAAAAGCAAACAAAACCCCCCAACCTGCCTCTCCCGCCCAGCAGTTTGGCCAGAGCTGGAAAGATCCTATGGGAAGGGTAGCATCGGTGGTTTCTTCCTTTCGGGGTGCTGCTGTGTGTTGGGGAAGGGGCCTGGGTATGTGTGAGGGGGCCCGGGGGGAGGGGCTGTCCCTTCCTAGATGAACCTTTGACCTCCTTCGTCCACTTTCGCTTCCCAAGAAGTTGCTGCTTTAACCCCCACCTCCCCGCCTGGACCCCGCGGTGCGCATCTCGCCAGAGCCATGCCCAGTGGCGGCGAAGAGTGGGTCTCATGTGTTCCTTCCCCCAAAAGCAGACACCCCCTTCCCCATCCAAACAGCCTCATTTCCCCCCAAAAACTGCAGAGCCCCGAAGTCCAAATAGCAGCCGCCCGTGACCCCGGCCCGGCCCGCCACCCTGCGCGGGAGGGCGCGGGGCGGGGGGTGCCGGGCGCGCTGCCAGGCGGGCGGCCCGCGGGGGCCGGCGCCCCTCTCGCCACGTGGCGGTGGCCGCGGCGGGGTCCGGGGCGCCTCCCCAGCCGGAGGGACGCGGAGCAGCCGGAGAGGAGGCGGCGGCGGCGGCGGCGGAGGAGGAGCGGGCGGCGGCGGGAGGGAGGGAGGGGGCTGGGGGAGGCTGGGGGTGGGGAGGGACCCGGCGGCGGCGACAGGGCGAGAGCGAGCGCGGTGCCAAGGGGGTGGGGGCACCGGTGCCCGGCTGGGAGGCGGCGGCGGCGGGGCGGCTGCGATCGCAGGCAGGAGCCGCGCGGCCGTGAGTCCCGGCGGAGCGGGCGGCGGGCGGGCGGGGGAGGGGAGCGCCCCAGGCCGGGCCCGGGGGTCGCGGGGGGCCGGGCGGCGGCGGCGGCGGGAGCTTGGCCGGCACTTGGCCCGGGATGGCGGGGAGCGGAGGGCCCGGCGCCACCTCCTTCCCGCGGCCCCGCCGCCGCTCCCAGGCCGCGCCGCCTCCCAGCCCCTGCCCGGCCCGGGGCGGCCCTGCCGGCGGGGAGGGGGCTGCGCGGCCGCGGCCGCACGCGGGGAGGGGCGCCGGCTGCTGGCGGCGGCGCGGCGGGGGCTTAACGGGCGGCTCTTAAAGGGGCCGCGGAGGGGCCCGGGCCGCGGCGGCACCCCCTCCCCATGCCGCCTGCGCGGGGCCGGCCGGGGCCGCCGGGCCGAGGGGAGGCGGCGGCGGGGGAGGGAGCAGGCGGGGCGCGCGGGGCCTGAGCCCTCGCTGGGGAGGGACCCCCCACGCGGCAGGGGTCCGGGGGTCGGGGATCGGGGGGCTGTGGGTGTGGTGCGCGCCGGCCGCCGCGCGGGGGGAGAGGAGGCCTGGCAGGAAGGGGTTAAAGGTGGGGCCGGCCCCGCGCCCGGCGCACACCCTCCCGCCGTACTCGGCCCGGCCCCGCGCGTCTGCCCGGCGCTCCGCGGGGGCGCGGGGGGCGGGGAGGGGCGGCGCGGGGTCCTGGGCCTGCGCCCGCGCCGCCCCGGGGGGCCGCTGCAGAGCTCCGGGAGGGCGCGAACCCCACGGCCCCAGCTCACACCTCGGGAGCCTGTCCCGCACACGCACACACACACGCACACACATGCACGCACATGCACACACGCGCACACACGGGCCCCGGCGCGCGCACACACCCCGGACATTCCCATAGTGCCTCACGTGACCCAGGCGTGCTCCCACCCTTCACACACGCTCACGCACGCGTGCACCGGGGCGCACACACACACACACACGCACACGCACACACGCGGCCACTTCCCGGCCCCGGCCGGACCCCCGCCCGCAGCCCGCAGCCCGCAGCCCGCAGCGCCGCCGCGGCCCCGCTGAGTGTAACACGCCTCCGCTCATTCACAGACACGCACGGTCCCCCGCACGCGCCGCCGGCAGACACATTCATAAACAGGCCCGGCACCGCGCGCCCGCGCCCCCTCGCCCAGCCTACTCTTTTTCGGGAGCCCTGAGTCATCCCCGCCCCCTCCCGGGGCTCCCGGTGCGCCGCACCTCCCCGCCCCCCGCACCCCCCCACGGGTGCGGCCCGCAGGGCGGGCTGGGGGTGGTGGTGCTGGGGCAGGGGGTGCTGGGCAGCCCTGCGCCCCGGGGCCAGGCCCCCTCCCCGCCGCTCTGCGGGGCTGCCTGTGGGTCCCAGGTCAGGGGTGAGAGGGCCTGGAGGGTGGCCAGCGCGCGGCCGGGAGAGAGAGGGGGTGCGGGGGGGGGACTTCCTTTTCCTGAACTCTGGGAGCTGCAGGAGGAAGCTGGGACGCTGGGCGGGGGCCGCAGGCAGAGGAAGTGCAGGCGGTGGTGGGGGTGGCCTCCCTGGAGCACTGGGCCTCCTTGTTTAGAGGGGAGCAGCCGGGGTGCCAGCGGCCGGGATGAGGAACTTGGCAGAGAGGTATTGGGGGGAGTGAGGCCTGGGGAGGAGAAGGGGCTGAGGCCCCAATTCACTGGGTTGCAGAAAGAGCCCGTCCCCACTGCTGGACCAGCTTGTGTGTCCCAACTTGCCACCTCCCCCCGGCTTTCCACCCCAAGCCTTCACCCGGCCCCAGCCCCTCACCCCGAGGGCAGCAGAGACGAGAAGACGGGGGGCTGGTGGTCTGGGAGCGGCTGTGGGGGGTGGTGGGCAGGATCAGGCTGCCTCTCGGCCGGTCACCGGGCTCCAGACGAGGAGCAGCACCGGGGGACAAGCGTCAGGCCGCCCCTCCACCCTGTCCCCCGCTTTCTTTCTTTCCCAGGAGGCCCCAGGGGTGCTGCAGCCCAGGCCCCGGCCATGGAGTCCATGTTTGAGGATGACATCAGTATCCTGACCCAGGAAGCCCTGGGCCCCAGTGAGGTGTGGCTGGACGCCCCCGGGGACCCGTCGCTGGGGGGGGACATGTGCTCCGCCTCCCACTTCGCCCTCATCACGGCCTACGGGGACATCAAGGAGCGGCTGGGGGGGCTGGAGCGGGAGAACGCCACGCTCCGGCACCGCCTCAAAGTTTATGAGATCAAGGTCAGAACTTGGAGAGGATGGGGGTCTGCCTGTGGGGGAGGGGGGCGTGCGGGTGGGGGTCAGGGGGTGCTGCTAATGGTGGGAATTGGGGATTCAGCAGAGATTCCAGGGATCCAAAAGAGAGGGCTTGACAGTCCCCCACGAGAGGTGTCGCTGCTTTGGACGGGAACTCGGGAGAGCCCAGAGCCAATCAGGAAGAGGGCAGGAGGGACACGCTTTGGCGTGGCGGATCTGGGATCCGGAGGTCTGGGGAGTGGGAAACGCTTGCAGGCCCCTGGGAAGTGGGATGTGCAGATCCCGCCAGAGGAGGGACTCGGAGGCAGGCGGGAGGGCAGGGGCACGCGGAGCCTGCAGCCTGGGGAGGGGGCCAGGCGCCAGCCCTCCTGAGGGCCTGCCCACCCCCCACCACCCACAGTACCCGCTGATCAATAACTTCGGGGAGGAGCACGGCTTCTCGCTGTATGAAATCAAGGATGGCTCCCTGCTGGAGGTGGAGAAGGTCAGCCTGCAGCAGCGGCTCAACCAGTTCCAGCAGGAGGTGAGCCCCTGGCAGGCCTCTGCTCCAGTCAGTTTCAGACCACCCTCCCTCCATTCCCCCTACCCCCGGCCTCTAGCCTTCTGTCCCCTTCACCAGAGATGGCAACGACCCTCCATAGCGCTGGCCAAAGCTCCTCCTGCCCCTTGACTGGGTACTGGGAACGGGGGTGGGAGGCCCCTAAGTCAGTGAGGGGCCTGACCGGCACGCACCCCACCCCTCTGGGCCCCACGCAGCTGCAGAAGAATAAGGAGCAGGAAGAGCAGCTCGGGGAGATGATCCAGGCTTACGAGAAGCTCTGTGTGGAGAAGAATGACCTGGAGACGGAGCTCGGCGAGATGGTGAGGCCCAGGGAGCCGGGGCGGGAGGAGCGTGTGGCCCGGGTTGTGTGTCGCCCTGTGAGTGGGCTCATGGTATGTCCCCCGCCGAGATCCTGTGTGTCTGTGAGGGCCCGGGTGGCCTTGTAAGTGGGGTGTGCCTTGTCGGCTGTGAGCGACTGTGCACATACCGACCACGCAGCGTCGGGGGTGACGGTGTGAGTGACCCCGTAGAACACGGTGGCTCGGTGTGTAGATTTGAGTCTCCTGCCGGGTCTCCCCCAGGCCTGCAGCACCGCTCCGGGGGGGAGGGGCTTTGTAAGGGAGGGCAAAGGTGAGCAGAAGCGCCTGTGCCTGCTGGGACGGGTCTTGGAATGTGTGTGACTCCGGACAGAGCATGGCCAGGTGTGTGTGAGCAAGTGGTCAGGGGTCAGAATCGGGAGGCCTGGTCTCTGTCCACTCCTGGCCGCCACCGGGGTCAAGACACTGAGCCTGCCTTCCTCTTCTGAAAAGCGGGGCAGAGAACTTCACTGAGGTGTGGTGGGCATTCGTGTAAACATGCTTCGCTTTAATAATCGTAACACATGGCACTTGCTATGTACCAGGCACCATTCTTTACTTATTTATTTTTTTAATATATTTTATTGATTTTTTACAGAGAGGAAGGGAGAGAGATAGAAAGTTAGAAACATCGATGAGAGAGCGACATCGACCAGCTGCCTCCTGCACACCCCCTACTGGGGATGTGCCCGCCACCAAGGTATGTGCCCCTGACCGGAATGGAACCTGGGACCTTTCAGTCTGCAGGCCGACGCTCTATCCACTGAGCCAAACCGGTTTCGGCCAGGCACCATTCTTATCTCTTTAGAGAGTTACTCATTTTCATCCTCATAACAAACCTGAGAGGAAGGTGTGGTTATCTCTATCTCATAGATGAGGTAGATGAAGCCGGAGTGGTTGTTACATATGCAAATAGAAGTTACCAGGATCCAGAGGTGGCATCTGGACAGGAGGCTGTGGCTTCCTGAAGTGTCCCTGTGTGTTAGGGACATGGAAGGGGCATTTGCTCTGACACCTGCACTACCGTTGCTGGGAGAGGAGCCCTCGAACTCACGGTCACTTGCAGGGTGGAGTGACCTGGGGCCTGCTCAACTTGGGGGGCGATGGCTGTTCAGACATGGCCTTCGGGGGCTCCGGGGGCACCCTGGCCCCGTGCGGACCCTCACCCCTTGGTCCCCGCACAGCGGGCGCTGGTGGAGACGCACCTGCGGCAGATCTGCGGTTTGGAGCAGCAGCTGCAGCAGCAGCAAGGCCTGCAGGACACGGCGTTCTCCAGCCTGAGCCCCCCGCCCGCCCCTGCCCCGCCCTGTGCCGACCTGGACCTGCACTACCTGACCCTGAGAGGCGGGTCTGGCTTGAGTCATGGTGAGACCTCAGCTCCCCCTGAGTCCCCCTGCCCCCAACTCCCCAAGCCAGTCCCCCCATTTCAACCCCTTTGGACACCTCCCGCTTCTCAGGAAGTCAACACCCCCTTATAATGCTTTACGTTTCCCCCATAATCACCCCACCTCACCACCTGCTCCCTCACCTCGTCCGCTGTTACCACAATTTCTGCCATCTAAGTCCCTCTCCCGCCACCCTGGCTACCCCCTCATGCAATTCTCATCGGTGCCAGCAGAGGGCGCCCCAAACCAGAGTCCCCTACTGCTTGAGGTTGTGATTAGGAGAGGTCCTGAGAGGTCCTCATTAGGATGCTCAGAGACTTGAGTTTGGCCAGGGAGGTGGAGGCGGGGGCCGGGGGGAACGGTCCTTCAGGGGGCCATCTTATTTTTCCCTGGCCCCCAGGAAGGTTGGAAACAGCAGCTCAGCTCCTCCTTGCTCCTGTCCTCAGCAGCGGTCTCTCTCACTCTGGGTGTCTGCCCTCTATCTGTCTCCCTGGGCTCCCTCCTGCTGCAGGCCTCACCTCTCTCTGTGTGTGTGTTGGTCTGGGAGTCGGTGGAGGGGCCCAGCTGCTGGGCTCAGCCTGACAGTGTCCCCTCCCCTGCCAGCAGGCTGGCCAGGCCCCACGCCGAGCGTGAGCGAGCTGGAGCGGAGGCACCTGGAGGAGGCCCTGGAGGCGGCCCAGGGAGAGGCCCGGGGGGCTCAGCTTCGGGAGGAGCAGCTCCAGGCCGAGTGCGAGCGGCTGCAGGAGGAGCTGAAGCAGCTGCAGGAGACCCGGGCCCAGGTAAGGCGCAGTGGGCACAGGCCCGGAGAAGGAGCCCTCACTCTGGGACTGCTACAGCTCTGTGGAGGTCAGGGCCTGCTGGAAAAAGCATTTAGAGCAGTGGTTCTCAACCTGTGGGTCGAGACCCCTTTGGGGGTCAGACGACCCTTTCACAGGGGTCGCCTAAGACCATGGGAAAATGCAGATATTTACATCACGATGCATAACAGTAGCAAAATTTAATGGTTGGGGGTCACCACCACATGAGGAACTGTATGCAAGGGTCACGGCCTTAGGAAGGTTGAGAACCACTGATTTAGAGGGTTAAGACTTCCCACTGGGGACAGCCGGGCCCTGGGAGCCGCAGAGAAGGGGAGTCCAGACCAGAGGAGGCTGACGTCAGCCCGCTCCATCTTCTCCCTTAGGACCTGGCCTCCAACCAGTCGGAGCGGGAGATGGCGTGGGTGAAGAGAGTTGGCGACGATCAGTAAGTCGTGTGTGTCATCCTCTCCCTCTTCACCTCTGAACCCCGGGAGCGGGGCTTCCCCGGCCCTCCCTTTGACTGACGTCTCCCTGTGACATGGTTTGGGGGAGCTCTCTTCGGAGCCATGTGGGGTTTGGGTTGCTGGTGTGACTGCCTCCTTCACAGGAAGGGGGTGAGGTTCTCGGGGTGCGCAGGTTCCGGGAGGTTCCCCTAGCTTTCCGCTGGCACCCAAGGCCGCGTCTGCTCCAGGGGGGTTGCTTGGCTGCTAGGTCCTGTGTCCCCTGCTGAGTTTGGGGCCTCTCTGGGGCCACCTGTCCTGTCCCGGGAACAAGGCCCAGCCAGTTGGGTCAGCCCTCCCCGCCCTGATGAGGAGGAAGGCGTGGCCTCTTTCGGGATTTCAGGTGCCTCGTCTGTCTCAGGAGAGAGGACGCTGAGTTTGGGGTTAGGGGGATTAGGATGTATCTGCTGGGGGTCCTTCTGGAAAGAAGGGATGCAGGAAGTAGGAAGGGAGCGATGTCAGCGGGGGACCTGGTGGTGGGGGCTCTCGAGGGCGGGGGACCTGGTGGTGGGGGCTCTCGAGGGCGGGGGACCTGGTGGTGGTGGCTCCTGGGGCGGCCCTGGGCAGCCGGCGAGGGTGAGCGGCAGGCGGGCAGCAGGGAGCTGATGCCTTTCAGCACCCGCACGCAGCCACCCACCCTCCGCTCCCACTTTCTGAGAACCAGAGTGCACACCTCCTTCCTGAGACGAGGTGCAAGGCCCAGAGCCAGGCAGGCCGTCACACAGCACCCCCAGCTGGCAGCCCCGAGGTGCCCCGGCAGGCAGGCTTCCCCCTCACTGCCGCTGTCCTCCAGCTTCTGGCCAGCTGGAGACTCCTTCCCCACCTCCCGCCGCACCCTGGGGTGAGGGCTGCTGGGTGGAGCTGTGATCGCCGGGAGGGTGGGGGGTGAGAACCCAGTTTGTGGGCCTGGTGGGTGGGACCCCTAAGCGAGGCTTCCGCGGGGGGCACGGAGGCGGCCTCTGTGGAGAGGGTCCACCCTAGCTTGTGGCTGCGACTCAGAGCCCATAGGCAACCATGTGCCCCGGCCCGGAACACACACACACACACACACACACGCCTAGAGCCTTCGCTTGCTCCAAAAGTCACACCTCAGGGCCCTTTATAGGTCACTGAGTCCAGCCCCTCTCAGAAACTAGCAGTGAAGACGCCACCAGTGAGCTGAACCCCGAAAAAAGACAGGGGTGGTGTTGGGGGCTGGAGTCTGAACAGCCAGGCTGCGAGGCCCGGGAGGCTGGGGTGCCGAGGGGCTGTGCTTTGCTGACCTCGCCTCTCTGGCCCAGGGGTCCCTCCCAGAGATGTGATGAGCGGGGGAGGGCAGAGGAGGGCGGGGGAGGGGGGTCCCAGGGACCAAGGCTAAGGGTGAGTGCGGGAAGGAGAGCACCTCCCACAGCGTGCCCCCGAAGCCAGTCTCCACTCTGTTCTGCCAGAGGAGCCCCTTTTCCTTGCTCTCCCCGCACCTGCCTCACGCAGTCGCTTTGCCATGAGGATGAGCTGGTCCGACCCCCCTGGCCTCCCGCTGCTGGCGGCTGGGCAGGAGCCATGGCCAGAGAAAAGGCCCTCAGTCCCCGCACTTTATTTCCTGACAAACGCAGCACCTTTTGGTGAAAATCCGCTTCCCCGGGGATGCCTCCCCGTCCTCCCACATCCCTTGTCCTCCCACCGGAGGCCTCGGTCACTGTGTCCGCTCACTTCCCTGCTCCCCCCCTAAACCCCTCCTTTTCTCTCTTCTCCTGACCCTCCAGGCCCGTGGGAGTGTCACAGGTGGGGTTACCCAGGAGAGGAGTGCGGGGCCTGCGTTATCCGGGTGCGGGCCCCGAACTGTCTGCGTGCAGCCTGCTCCCCTGTGTCCCCACAAGCTTCTCCCCTCTGCTCAGTTTGGACAGCTCCTGGGCAGCCCGCGGTGTAGAGGGGAGTCCTGGGTGTTACAGGGCGCCCCCTCCTGCAGCCCCTGCCTCTCTGAATCCCCCCACATAAGTCCTTCCTGCTGAGGCTGAGCCCCAGACCCAGGGTTCCCCAGTTCCTCCCATTCCATCCCCGGCCCCTCCGCTCTGGGCATCAGCGTTCCTCTGAAAAGGGACACCCAGGCCGGACGGCCTCCAGGTCTCACCTGTGGACGAGACTTCCTGCCCTTTGGAGAGCCCCACACCTGGGGACCGATGGCCCCACAGGAGAGCTGCAGGGGGGTGGTCCGGACCAAAGGCCTGGGGGGCCCTCAGGGAGGGGCTGGGGGTGGAGACCACCTGCTCCTGACGGTGCCCCATGTCCAGCGGGAGGTGGGGAGCCCACAGCCAGCTGCCCTCTGGGCCCAGGGCAGGGAGCCTCTCTGAGTGTGGCCGGCGCTGAGGGAGGAGGGGAAACTGTGGCCAGGGGCGTCGGCAGGAGTCTGGGGGCTCTGAGTGCGCAGGGCTGGGGGAGCGAGGGCTCAGTGAAGGAGGGAGCTCACTGGTGAGGGGTCTCCGGCGAGAAGACTCGGGGCTCAGTGTGAGTGACGATGGGTACACCATAGGCCTTTCTTCCCTCCCAACGTGGGGGGCTCGGCGTTGCCGCTGGGGCCTTTTCCGCCCCCCCCCACGCCCCTCTCCCCACCCCCCGCCCACAAGCCTCTGCGTGGGCTGCGGTTAGTGCCGGGGGCGAGGTGTGAACTCCCGGAGAGAGGGAATGGAAACTCTGCACCGAGGTCAAGGGCAGTGTGGGGTGGGCCGGGGCGGAAGTCGGAGACCCCTGTGTACCCTGAGCTCAGCCTCCTGCCCCAGAAGCAGCGGGCGGGCCCAGGGCCTCCCCCTTCCCGCTTCTCACCCTCCCTACTTCCTTTCTGTCGAGTCCCCTCCAGCCCGGCACCAGCAGCCAGCAGCGCTCGCAGGAATTAACCCCCAAACACTCACAGCCCCCCGGGGGGCAGGGCTCTGCCACTGAGGCCCCCCTCCCACCTCACTATGGTCTGAGGGATGGGTGGGCTTTGAACTGGTCGGGGGGGCCGTCTCCCTGCCAGGAAGGCGGAGAGCGGCTCTCACCACACTCTCCCCCTCCCCGGGAAACTCCACATCCTCCTCTCCCTTTTCAGCCCAAGACACTGAGCTGGTGAACCCAGAAAAAGGGTCAAAATGGGCTCCCCTCCCTCACCTGTGTCCTGGGCACCCCTCCTCCCAATCCTTCCTCCCCGCCAGACACTCAGCGAGGCCATTTACCTACAAAATTTCACTTAATTCTCACACACACACACACACACACACACACACGTGATGAGGGTATTGTCCCCTTTACAGCTAAGCAAACTGAGTTCAAAGCAGTGAAGTCATCAGAGTGAAGTGTACGCGTCGAGCAGGTTCTGAGCAAATGGGCTGTTTTTCTGGGTCAGATTCTTCTTCTTTAGGCGGGAGGTCCTGATCGGAGGGCCGGTGCTTTGTGGATCAGACCTGATCCCTGTGGGAAGTGCTAGGGGCACTATTAGCATGTGAACCGGAGTGAACCAGGGCCGTTTAGGGCACACCAGGCTGTGTGGCCCTCACTCACCGGGGACTCTGGTTCCCAGCCTCCCGGTGAGCGGGTCGGTCTGGCTGCGTGGGGGAGGCGCCCGGCACCCCGCCTCTCGCGGTGCTGGAAGCGTGGCAGGGCTGCCACGAAGAGCCGGCCCCGCGGACCGCAAGTCATAGCGGGTCGAGGAGCGTGAAGGGGCTCAAGGCGCCGGAGAGGAAGTGGTGGAGCACTGGGTTGTTGCAAAGCGACTTCCTCCTCCCGCCGCGGCCTGTGACCTCAAGTCCGCTCCATGGCCTGGTGCCTGCGGTCCCCTCCCTGAGGGTCGTGTGGGAAGGCTGATGCTGGGTGTGCCTCGGGGCGGTGGAAAGTTTGGTCCCTAAATTAACCCACAGGGGTGAGGTGACGGGGGGCAGAGTGGGGGCGCACTGAGGGCTGCTGGGGGCAGGGGTGGGAGGGTTCAGAAGGCTGAATGTTCTCCTCCCCATCCTGAGTCGATTCATGATTCTGACTGACCCCAGGGCCAGCTCGCCCTTGACCCCGTTCCTAACCCTAAGGTGGATCCCATCCCTGCCTCGAACCCTAGCCCTTAGCCTGACTCCAACTCTGTCCACAGTTCTGATCGAAAACCAACTACCAACCCCAGCCCTAATCTGACCCTGAACCCAGCCTTTACCTTGACCTCAAGCCCATCCCTAATTCTAACCCGTGACCCAGCTAGTGAACTCCAAACCTGCCACGTCCTTGCTGGTGCTCCAACACAGGGCACCAGGGGCCGATGTCTCCCGCTGGTTTGGGTCAGAAAGGCCGTTCACAGAGGAGGGCACAGTCTCTCACCTCTCCCACCTCAGTAGCTTCGCTAACAACGGGGAACGTTCCCGCTGCCAGGTGGATCTCGGAGATGCCGAGTGCCGCCGGGGAAGGATGAATGAAAGGAAGAGTCAATGGAGGGTGGAGAGATTCGCGGCAGAGGGTGCCCTTCTCTTCCTGCCAGCTCTGCCATTTGCTCCTCTCAAGGTGCCAGCTCAGCAGGCGGAGGTGCCAAGAGCCTGTTTGAATGCCTGCTCTGTGTCACCACTGCTCGTGACCTTGGGCTAGCAGCCTCCGACAAGCCTGGTACTCCGCTGCCACATCTGTCTGGCTCCTTCCTCTCTGCCCCCGGGCGGGGTGATGATGCTCAGGGTCCCTCCACCCCCCGCCACTTTGGAGGTCTCCAGCCTGTTCCTCCTCCTCCTCTGCTTCCTTCCCGTCTCCACTTCCCCCCGCTTGCCCGTTCCTCTCGGAAGGCAGGGTATAGAGGAGTGGTCGGCAGCCTGGACTTCGGAGTCCAGGAGGCCAGAGCTCCCATTCCAGCGGCTCCGTGGCTCCTCGGCTTTGTGGCTGTGGTCCAGGACGTCACCTCTGGACGCCTCCATTTCCGCCTCTGTAAAGCGGAGCAAACAGTGGCAACGCCATAGGGTGGTTGGGAAGATTAAGTGAAGCCCCTAGCACAGCGTTCTCAACCTGTAGGTCGCGACCCCTTTGGGGGTCAAACGACCCTTTCACAGGGGTCGCCTAAGACCATCGGAAAATGCAGATTATTTACATCCCGATGCATCACAGTAGCAAAATGTCATGGTTGGGGGTCACCACCACATGAGGAGCTGTATGTGAGGGTCTCGGCCTGAGGAAGGTTGAGAACCGCTGCCCTAGCACAAGGCCTGGCCTGTGCGGAGTGCTCAGACAGAGGTGATGCTTTTTTCGCTGGGTGCTTCCCGGGTTCGAGAGACTCAGAGCTTTCCCGCGTGGTTTACGCCGTCACAAAGCACCCGAACGCCGTTCACCTGGCCTCGGGAGGGGAAAACAGCGGGGCCAGGAGGCCAGGGAACAGCGTGCGCCTTCGGGTGTCTGTGGCGGCTCCCGGTTGTGTTGTGAGGTGGGGATTTTTTCCCCCTGAATTGGCAGTGTTTTCTAACGCGAGTCATTCGGGTCGTGCGTGTATTTCGCAGCCGGGCCCTGTGCAGCTTGAGGCAGGAAGGGACACCCCGTGGAGGGGGAGCCCCCAGAGGGTCAGAGGGCATCAGGGGGTTGGCTCTCGCCGCCTGGCCAGGTCTCGAGGTCTCGGGGAGGGCTGCCTGGGGTCCCTGCCCGCCCCAGAGCAGAGCCGCGAGGGGCTGGCCATTCTGGGGCCAGGGACCCCTTTCTTCCATCTCCTGCCGCTCTGTCTGTTTTGTTGCGAGGAGGCTGCCAGAGGCGGGGCGCTGGAAACTGGGCTAGCTCCTGACGAGGGGAGGGAAGGGGGCCTGGGAACTGAGGGTGGCAGGTGAGATCTCCCAGTCGGGGTGTGAAGGCACCGACCTGTATCTGACACCTGAGAGACGGCGGTGGCGGCGGAGGGGGAGAGAAGTGGGGAGAGAAACGCGGCTGCTGGGCGGAGGGGGACGCTGCCCCGGTCACTGCCCGGCCCCGAGCCCCTCCCAGCCCCCCCCGCTGCGGGTTGGCACTGTCCTTCAAAGCCCCCAGGCTGATGGGGGAGACTCAGCTCCCGCCCTCAGGTTTCCCCAGGTCTGAGGGGGTAGTAGCCTCTCCCTGCGGAGTCCCCAGTTTAATGGGGGACACAGATGGTGTTTTCCCCAGAGGCCCAGGGGCTGAGTGGGTGGACAGAGGACACATTTAGCTGAGATGTGACGCAGGGGCTGAGATGTGACGGGCGGAAGGCTGCACGCAGCCCTGCAGGGAGGGTTCCGGAAAGGACCCTCCTGCCTCCATCTCGGCCCACCTTCTGATGGGGGGGAGCCTTGTCCCCCAGGAACCCCAGCCTGTTTGCAATGACTTCGCTTTGACCAAAGACAGTTTTGTGGTGGGAGGCGCCATGGTCTCCGCCAGCCTCCCAGCTCTAGCAGGAGCGCCAGCCACTGAGTGGAGAGTGAGAGTGAGGAGCTCAGTCAGTACCTGTCTGCACCTCGCTTTTCCTGCCCTCTGAGGCCCTGACCTCACGACTTCCCCTCCTCTCCTCTGGGGCCACACACACACACACACACACACACACACACTCACACGTTCCTCACGCTCACCATACTGGCGTCACACCTCCCTCCCTCCCATCCTCATACCTCCTCTCTCACTGCCCGATGGTAGGATGGGGGCAGGGCCTGTGGGAGGGTCTGGAGAAATCCCACCTCACTCCTGCCCAGGGCCCTCAGCTCCTGGGGCTACAGGGCCTCCCCTGGGAAGGGATCCACCCCGAGTGGCTGAGCCTCTGCCTGTCCCTTCCCTCCAGCTCCCCTTCCCGTCGAGTTCCAGAGCCCCTTCTGGCCTTGGTAAGGGATGGGGGTGCGAGAGAACCCAAGCCCCCGCCCCCCGGACTCTGCGCAAGCCCAGGGCAGAAGGCAGAGACCCCGGCCCTGGCAGAGCGTCGTGTGGGGTCAGGACGGTCTCTCTGGGGGCGAACAGGCCAGGGTGGGGGAGAGGAGAGGGAAGGGGTGAAGCCTTTGCTGAGAGTGATCACCTCGGGGGTTCTGGGCCAAAGTGACCTAAAGAGCAAGCAAGAGGGAGGGGGTGAAGCCTTTGCCACGTCCCTAGTCTGTTCCAGCTTTGGGAGGGCGGTGCCCGGAGATCCGACAGGAAGTGAGGGAGGAAGAAAGATGGATGGATGTAGAGGCTCAGCTCCGTATGCACGTGCCGGGTGCCAGGCCCGACAAGAGGCTAAGACACAGGTGCAGGGAGATAGTTCCCACCGTCAGGAGCTGCCGGTGAGGTTCCAGGACAAGGCAACCGGGATAAGTTTTCCGTGTGAGCGGACCCCCACCCCGTGAGTGCACAGCCGCTTGCCCCCGAGATCTCCGGGTGGAGGGCTCGCTGCACTCCGCTCCTGGGCGGTGCGAGGCTGACAGGAGCGCAGCGGCAGCCGAGCGATGGAAGCACGGGCCTGGGCCCGGCACCGGGCAGACCTGGGCTCCAGTTTATCCAGCGGCACCTCTGCCAACCCCGGAGGCCACGCCCTCCCTTGCAGCAGGGGCTCTTCAGGGGCTGTGCGAAGGTGGTCCCCAACCTTGCAGAGCTGAGGGCTCTTCCTGGCCCCCTGCCCGCGGAAAGGGGAGCTGGAGGGAAGGGACAGGCAGAGGCTCAGCCACTCGGCGTGGATCCCTTCCCAGGGGAGGCCCTGTAGCACCCGGAGCCGCAGGGCCCTGGGCAGGAATGAGGGGAATTGCCTTCCTAGTTCAGTGAATGCTCTTGGGAAAAAGCTCAGTGCCGAGAGCGACTCTCAGTGCCAGGCGGCTTTTGGTGAATCTGTGTTCTATCTGTCACCGCAGCGTCTGCACAGATTGGGGAAACATCCACACACACTGTGTGAGATACGTCCAGGCCCCAGGCAGTGCCACCTGGATTCAGGGACCCCATAGACGTCAATCTCTGAGCTCCCCCGCCCCAGCCCGTAGTCTGGGAACCACTGCCCTCGCCCCAGGTGCCATTCGCCAGGAAGAGAGGGCAGGGCCCTGGAATCCAGTGGCATTGACATTGGGGTAGGAGGGCCCTGGAGGGGAGGGGAGGGCCAGAGGCCGGTGCCAACGAGCAAGTGCTTGCTCCACAGCTGTGACCGGACACCCGCGTTCCTCCTCTTCCCTCCTCCCCGCCCTCTGACCTCAGGGTCAGGGAAGGTGGGGGTCAGACCGTGACCTGGGGGCCTGGGCTCTCCTGCAGGGTGAACCTGGCGCTGGCTTACACGGAGCTGACGGAGGAGCTGGGGCGGCTGCGGGAGCTGAGTTCCCTGCAGGGGCGCATCCTGAGGACGCTGCTGCAGGAGCAGGCCCGGAGCGGCGGTGAGAGGGGCGGGGCGGGCCGGGCTGCACCCCCGGGGTGGTGGGGGGCGGGGAGCTATGGTACCCTCCGGGGTCCCAGCGGCTCCTGGGTCCTCTTCCTTTCCCTCCACACCTGATGCCTTTGCACTGGCGTTTGGAGGACAGGGGGTGGGGGTGGAGGTGGGGAGCGGGCTTTGGTCGGAAGCGAGCCCCGGGCCCCCCCACCTCTGACATCTCGTCCCCCCATCGCCGCCCCCTGACCCGGCCCCGCTTGTCTTGCAGGCCAGAGGCACTCGCCGCTGTCCCAGCGCCACTCCCCGGGCCCGCAGTGCCCGTCCCCGTCCCCGCCCGCGCGCCCCCCGTGCCAGTCGCCCGTCCCGCAGCGCCGCTCCCCCGGCCCCCCGTGCCCCTCGCCCCAGCAGCGGCTCTCGCCCGCCTCGCCCTCCTGCCCGTCGCCCGTCCCGCAGCGCCGCTCCCCGGGGCCGCCGCCGCCGCCGCCGCCGCCCTGCCAGTCGCCGAGCCCGCAGCGCCGCTCCCCGGGGCCCCCCGCCGGCCCGGCCCCGCCGCCCCGGCCGCCGCCGCCGCTGCCGCCGCCGCCCGGGGAGCGCGCCTACGCCAAGCCGGGCAGCCAGCACGCCAAGGCGGGCTTCCAGGGCCGGCGCAGCTACTCGGAGCTGGCGGAGGGCGCGGGCTACGCGGGCGCGCCGCCCTGGCTGCAGGCCGAGGCCGCCACGCTGCCCAAGCCGCGCGCCTACGCCGCCGCCGCCGCCGCCGAGCTCTACGGGCCCGGCCGGCCGCTCAGCCCGCGGCGCGCCTTCGAGGGCCTCCGCCTGCGCTTCGAGAAGCAGCCGTCGGAGGAGGACGAGTGGTCCGTGCCGCCCAGCCCGCCCAGCCCCGACGCGGGCGCCGTGCGCTGCTCCTCCTTCTGCGCCGGCTTCCCCAGCCCCGAGGCGCCGCCGGCCTACGCGCACGCCGCCGAGCACGCGCAGTCCTGGCCGTCCATCAACGTGAGTGCGGGCCGGGGTCCTTCGCGAGGGCGGGGGGGGGGGAGGCCCGGCAGCCCCGCGGCCTTGGGGCCCGCCCTGCTGCTCCCCTGGGGCCCGGGGAGCTGGCCCTGATGGGTCCTGGCTCAGGGTTTGGTCCCCAGAACCACAGCCCCGGGTTCGAGGCCAGCGCCACCGCCCCGTGGCCGTGGGATCTGGACCGGTGACGGGTTTTCTCAGATCCTGAGACTCTCATCTGCAGGATGAGGCAGGGGTTCTGTTATAGGATTCCAGGGGGAGAGGGTTCCAGGGGGAGAGGGCGTGCAGGACCCGAATGGCACACTCAGTGGGAGCCTCTGCTCTGTCATTGGCACCGGAGGCCACGCTGACCCCGAGGGTCCTGGCTGACAGGGGGGCTGGGGGAGGACCGGCCTGGCACCCACGTTCCCTCCGTCAGGCCCCGGAGCCCCTTTGATACCCGTCTGAGAAGACAGCCCGGCTCCGGGCTCTGCCGTGGCACCGAAATAATGAGTTTCCTGAATGTCAGATCCCGTGCCTGCCACCTCGAAGAACCCAAATACATTCCAAAGCCAAACAGACAGTTATTTTTGGGGTTTACGTGGCCGGGGATGGTTCGGCGCTTTGAGTTATCTGGCAGCCGTGCCACTCTGGGGGCATGTCTGCGGCTGGCCTCTCCTCATTACCGCGGCTGCCCTGGCAGACCGCGCACGCACCCCTCCTTATGCACCCCTCCTTACGCACCCCTCCCGAGACCCCAGGCCCTGGGGTGGGGGGTGGAGGCTGCAGGGGGAGGAGGAGGTGGGCACGGGACAGAAGCTGCACGCTGCTGTCCTCCCTGCCCTGGGTCCCGGGGAAAGGGCAGGCTGGGAAGTGGGGAGCGCGAGGGAGGGTGGGGGATCGCAGTGACGCCCCTCTCTGCCCACAGCTGCTGATGGAGACGGTGGGCTCGGACATCCGCAGCTGCCCGCTCTGCCAGCTGGGCTTCCCCGTCGGCTACCCGGACGACGCCCTCATCAAACACATTGACTCCCACCTGGAGAACAGCAAGATCTAGGGTGCCTCCCGCACCCCCTGGCTGTGCCCCTGCCCCGCCCCGTCACCCCCAAGCACTCACTCACTTTGAATGCTGCATGAATCTTGTGGGGGGGCCCCGCCCCTTGCGACCCCCAGATACCTCCACTAGCTACCGAGTGAACGTGTGTGCCACCTCCCCTGGTCCGGGCACCGCTCGGCCCTGGCTCTTCCCCGGAGGTCCGTCCGGGCTCTCCCCCAGCTCCCTGGCTTCCAAGGGGAGATGGGGATCGGGGGCTGGTGGACGGGGAGAGGGGGGGTCCCTTACCCAGCCTCTCCCTCTGCCTTTCTGTTCTCCGAGTGGCCTGGGGGCTCCCTCAGCCCCGCCCCCCCGGACACCCATCTTTCTCGGGCCGGGCTCTGCCCAAGGAGTGCAGCCTGAGTGCCCTGCACCCCGATGCCCGGTCCCCCGTCCTGTGGTCAGCTCAGGGCGTGTGGACTGGGCCCCTGTTGGGGGAAGGAGACACCTGGATCTTGCCGCTCCCTGCAGGCCAGTCCTGTACCCCGCTCTGCCCACGCTGGGGAACAGGGAGGGTGGGAGAGGAGAGGGAGGACCCTGGAGGACTGGGCAGATCCAGCCTAAGGAGGCTGCCCTGTGGGCCAGGGGTCCCTGCACCACGACCCTCGGGCCAGGGGCCTGTCTGTGCCGGCCGTCCAGGCCCGCGCACGCCCCCTGGACCCCCCAGCACCGAGGCACAGGCGGTTATGACAGTTGCTCCCCTCCCCCCGCCCCTGACCCCACGGGAGCCCCTGACCCCGCAGGTACCCCGGAGCCCGTGTGGACACAGGCTCCGTGAGCTGGGTGGTGGCATCAGCCCTGCCTCTCGGGCCGGCACCTAAGGATGGGCCCCGGGCGCTGTGGAGACCCAATACAAAAGAGCTACCCCCCTCCCCGCCCCCCGGTGACCCACATTCCCCTGTGAAATCTACCTCAGAGTTGTACCCTCAGAAGGACGGGTAAGCAGGAGGCCAGGGGGTGCCGGGGCTGAGGTGGGGAGCTTCCTCCAGCAAGAGCCTGCCGCCCACGATGACCCCCCCACTGCCAGCCTCTCCCGGGCCTCACCCCGGGCGGTGGCGGTGGCCGCTACTGTCAGTGCATGTACCATTCTGATCCAACTCTTCCAGGCCCCTCCTCCTCACGCCTCTGCCCGCCCCTCAGCGCAGGGGACTACAGGGGGTGTCAGGCGGGGAAGGGGCCACGGACTCCAGAGATGCGCGTGCGCGGGATTGCACCTTGCGTGTGCCCCCAGGGAGGGGAGACGGGGACGGGGGGATGCAGAGGGGAGGTGGGGCCCCTGAGCCCTCTGAACCAGTTGAAAGTCCAAATAAAACATACCTGTTCCACCTGCGCTCCGAGTGTGCCCTCCGTGGGGCGGGGGGAGACCCTGAGGTCCGGAAACAGCGTCTCCAGGAGGCACTGCCTCGGAGAGGGGGCACCGGGCAAGGAGGGGATGCAGAGGGCGCCCGCCGTGCAAGGGGGCCCTGGAGACGGGAGCATGCGCGTGGCCACAGGTGTCGGGGATGAGTTTACGTAGGACAGATCCGGGGCGAGCGGCAGAGGGCATCTCTGACAGCACCCACCCCCCTCCCCCCTCCCCAGCAGGTGTCGGGGACTCTAGAATTTTCCTGCCCTGAAGGCCTGGCAGATGGAGGTCGGAAGCCCTCCCTGAGGGCTCATTCATTAGGAGCAGCTACTTTTTTTTTTTTTTTAATATATTTTTATTGACTTTTTACAGAAAGGAAGAGAGATAGAAAGTCAGAAACATCGATGAGAGAGAGAGACATCGATCAGCCGCCTCTTGCACGCCCTACAGTGGAGATGTGCCCGCAAGCAAGGTACATGCCCCCGACCGGAATCCAACCTGGGACCTTTCAGTCCGCAAGCCGACGCTCTATCCACTGAGCCAAATCGGTCTCGGCAACTACTTCTTTTTTTTTATTTTTATTGCGTTTTTTTACAGAGAGAGAGGAAGAGAGAGGGATGGAGAGTTGGAAACATTGATCAGCTGCCTCCTTCACACCCCCCACTGGGGATGTGCCCGCAACCAGGGTACATGCCCCTGACCGGAATCGAACCTGGGACCTTTCAGTCCGCAGGCTGACGCTCTATCCACCGAGCCAAACCAGCCAGGGCAGCAGCTACTTCTCCGTCTAATAATGGCGTCTGCCTGCCAGCAGCAGGCCGGGGCCTCAGAGAGGAAGAGCATCCGTGTTCCCTGTCCTCGTGCGTCTGAGCGGGGGCAGGGCCGGGCTCCGGGCTCGGCGGCGGCTTCAGAAGTCTCGCAGCCCGGAGGTCAGAGCCGGGTCACGAACCCTTGACTCCTGCCTTTGCTCTGCACCCAGAGCCTGAGGTGCTTCTGCCTCAACTCTGGGCGCCTTTCATGTCCACGGGATCCTTCCCCCCTTCAAGCCAGAGGGGGGGCGATGGCTAACTGAAGGCCCGTGTTCAGCTCCAGAGCCAGGGCGGCAATCTCCCCCACTTTGTGTCGTGGTCCAGGTTCCCTGGGGGACTGCCCGCCTCCCCCCCACCCCCAATTCCTCTAAAAGTTTACCCGGCCTTGGTTTCATCTGCAGCCCAGGGCTGAGGGACAGGGAAGGTGAGAACTGTGATCGCCGAGGAACACGGCTTCACAAGCCATAGGAAAGAAAGTTCTGGAACTTCTGGCACATGGATGCTTGGTGCCCCTGGGCACTCCCCATCTCAACTCCCGTAGCGGGAGGCCGTACCCAGGTTTGGGGTCCGGGTGCTGTTCGGGTCTTGGGAAGCATTTGCCGGCAGGGCGAGGATGAATGGGTGTGGCACAGGAGCACCGGGCAGAGAGAAGTCCTGGCCACTGAGAGAGGGGGCGAAGAGACGCAGGCAGGGGCACCCCTGAAGGTGGGAGGGAACGTGGGTTCCTTGTAACCGGACGTCCGCCCCGTCATCGGGTGAGAGAGCTTGAGGACAGGGGTGCAGATTCTGGCAGCTGGTCTGGATTTCTGAGGACCTGGGGAAGGCTCAGTTGCTGGGAACTGAGGGGGAAAGTGGGGAGATACGCCCCCAGCTGGGGTCCCCCAGACCACAGCCTTCCATTGAATGCCCCCCCCCGGCCGACCTAAGGAGAGGCTATGGGGTTGGGGGGCTGGAAGAGGGGCTGGGGCGTCCTGCCAACACACCCCTCCCTTCCCAAGCAGGATGTCATCAGATATGAGGACGCTGGCTCCTCGTTTCTCTAGGAGTAATGTGGGGGCACTGAGGTCTGAGTGTGCGGGTGAACGGGTGCAGATCTCTAGGCTCCTGAAAGGTAAGAGGATGGGACAGCCTTCCCAGGAGCGGAGCACAGTGGCTGGAAGCTCTGCTGAGGTTCGGGGGGCAGGGGGACCCGCTCACCCCCACCAGCTCAGACCCACCGCGGGGGGGGTTGGAGGGGGAGGGAGACTTCACAGAGACCAGGCCACCTGCGGTTTGTCTCCAAGCACCCAATGGAAGGCCGGCACCCAACATTCGCTCCAGCTCCAGCCCCTCTGCCCTGAGCCTCGCCTTCACACACTCTGCCTCATCTTTGGGGACCCTACAGCCTGCTCCCGTCCCCCCAGGATTTCCTCAGCCTGAGCTCCCGTGGAACCCCGGCCCCACTCCCGGGCCCACTCCCGGTCCCGGTGTCAGGGAGCCAGCGGAGAGGAGCAGCGGTCCTTTCAGAAGCGGTGGCTGCGGTGGCGGTGGCGGTGGCGGTGGCAGTGGTGTGTGTCTGTCGGGAGAGAAGCCGGCAGCTAACAAAAGGGAGAGGCGTGTGGGTGAGTCAGCGTGTTAATGAGAAGCGCCTCACCCCGCTGATTAGGACTAATGAAGAAGAGCAGAGCGGGTGGGGGTTCGCTCCCGACATCTCTGAGGGGTAAGGAGGATGGAACAGCGCCCCCGGTCCCCTTTCTCTCCCAGCACGGACCAGACAGAGCAGCTCTGGCTAGCCAGGAAGAACCGAGGGCAGACATACTAGTGGGAATGACCCCAGGGGTCCTCCCCGGGAAGGGGTGGGCAGGGTGTGGGGGCAGAGGCTGGGTAATGTGAGGAGAGCGTGTGGCGTGAGGTCCTCTGGCATCTGCCCTCTCCCTGCCCTGCCCTGACTTCGTGTTGACTCCGGGGAAATGCTTGGCGCTCGGAGCGGTGCCCTCTGGCTGCCCAGGTGCCTCTGGAGACCTCACAGGCCCTCAGAGGGCCGCGCAGGTGCCGTTGAGAAAGCGCCGGTGTGTGCCCTTCCCAGGGGCAGCCTGGCAGAGAAGGCCCTGGGTGGGGGCATGGACTGTCTAGCTATTAGTGCCCAGGGAGGCCTGGCAGGGCAGAGCACAGGAGGGGACAGGGGTAGGAGGGACCGGGGCACCAGCCGGAGGCCTCTTGGTCCTTCTGGGGTTCAGCCCCTGTTCCTGGGGCAGCAGCAGAAACCCTGAGAACCGGCAGCTACACCCACCCTCCATGCCAGTGCAGCCCGGGGCAGGGCACCAGGCATGCCTCGCAGATGTTCCAGTCGACTGTGTGAGCGTGGGCACCGGGGGAGGGGGACAGGATGGGTGTCGGCCAGCACCTCCTCATTTGCATTACCACTGACACCCTTCTTGACCAAGAAAATGGAGCCAGAAATAACAAAGGGGGCGGTGGTTCCCTGGAGGGGGGCAGCTTTGAGACCGTCTTTCCTTGCCTCCAACATTCACACGGTGCTGGGGTCAGGAGGTCAGGCCTTCTGCAGCCGAGTGGGCAGACACTCCATCCCAGCCTCCTACCTCCCTAAGCCCCAGACACCCCAGTGCTGCCTCTTCCTTCTTCAGAGCCAACTCCACACTCCCTTTCTTCTCCTGAGAACCCCGTCCCTGGGGCCCCACTCCTAGGCGTGGTGACCCGGCACTGTATCCTGCTCCACTGTCACATCGGGCATGTCCCAGGCAGGGCCCTGACTGCCCCTCCAACCTGGGTCCTGTGTGGGCCCTGGGCCCTCGCCCTGGGGGGGGAGGGGGAGGGGACTCCCAGCTCCACTAGGGGCGTCTGGTGCAGCTTCACTCCCTGGACGAGCCCAGGTGTCCCCTCCCCCAGTGACTGCCACACAGACCCCCCCAAACACATTGGGTGCTCAGTTTGTGTGCCATGGATTCCCTTCTGCAGCCGAGAGCGTGGAAATGACGATGGCTTGGAGACAGGAGACGCAGGCGGGAAGGGTGGGGAGGGGGCGGCTCGCTGTCTGCCAGAGTGGCTCGGGACCTGGCAGGTCGCGGTGTTGGTGAGGGCGGAGGTAGAGCAGGAGGGCCCGGCCGGGAAACCAGGTCGAGAGAGACAGCCGGAGGGCTGTGAACACACCGTGGGAAGGAGCGAATGATGAGCTGAGAACTTCCTCCACTTCCCCCCTCCCGAGATGCTATTTTGGAGGGAGAGAATATATGCAGTGCAGGGTGCCAGGTAAGGGGGGCACGCTGCTTCCCAGGGGTCAGCCGGACCACCTGCTGCCCCTGCTCCGCCTGGCCAGCATCTGCATTGGCCCTGGCACCGCTCCTGCCAGGGCACTCCCTCTCCCCATAGGGGAAATCTCGCTCTCCTGAGCACGAGAGGAGCAGGAAGGAAATCTGCAGCTGCCCTCTTGGCACCCCCTGGGGGGTCCTCAGACCTGGGGAGAAGCTCTATTTCCGTGACTTGCTTGGAATAAAAATGTGGAGTGTGCCGGGGGGGGGGGGGGGGGGGGGGGGGGGGGTACGGGGTCAGGCAGACACCAGGCACACCTCAACTCCATCCACATCTACCCTCTGCACGGACTCCCCTTTAGCACCAAGCTTCGGGGGAGGGGGGGTATTTGGTATTAAAAGAGGCCAGGACAGAAGGGGCGACCAGGGCGAGGTGGGTGGGCTCTCTGGAGGTTCCACCCCTCCCGTCGGGGAAGCCGATCTTGATCTCACCCCTGTGGGCCTGGGGGGTGGGCAGAGGTCACTAAGAAGGCGAGCCCTTGCTTGGCATGAAGGGAAATTCCTGTGCCCCCGCTGAACCCCGCTGAACCCTGCAGAGGGGCCCTGACTCATTTGGGAACAAAAGTCCGGTGCCCTGTGGGTTTCTGTGGTGGCGGCGGGGCAGGGAGGACCGGGGGCGCCTCGCAGAGCTCTGTGGAGGAGAGGAGGCTTTTGTTTTCGTTTGGGGACTTGCCTCTCTTCCTGCTGGAGCCCAGCTCCCCCTGAAGGAGCAGCGTCAGCCGGTGAGGCGCTGGGAGGGCCACAAAGGGACATTAGGCTAGACTTCCGGAAGACCTTCAAGGGAAGACCCGGGGCCCATTTCTGAGCGGAACCCAGGCAGCGGCTTCCCTGGATGTGTCCCACCTGGATCCCTCCCTCCCCGGCTGGGCGTTCAGACTGGCTTTGGGGCCGGGCAGGAGAGAGCGGAGCAGAGTGCCCCACTGCAGGTGGGGGGCCCCAAAGCTCGAGGGAGGGGGAGGGTTCAGGCGCCAGAAGGGGTTTGAGTCAGAAGACCACAGAAAGCCAGCCTCATCTCAGCCCTCTCCCAAGCCCTGCTCCATGCTTTCTTCTTGGGAAGCCCCAGCTGCTTCCCCTTGTGCCTGGAGCAAGAGGGGCGGGGCGGGGGGGGGGTTGTAGAGCCAAATTTCCTGAGGCAAAGAGCCAGGGGGTGGCCAGAAGGAGGCCAGGAAGATGCAGCGAATCCATGTTTTTGGCCAGAGCCCTCTCTGCTCCTGAGGAAAAAAGCCCAGCCAGGCTTCCAGCCACAGGTGAGGAGGTGGGTGGGCTGATTGACTGACGAGGTCCCTCCGCCAGGCTGGGGCCCTTGGCCTTGTGGGTGATGCAGGAGCTGACGTCTCATGCTCCTCCTCCCCCGCCAAGAGGACAAAAGCCACTGTGGAGAGGAGGTGAGCGGGAGGAGCAGGGGGTGGTGTGAGGGAGAGAGCTCACCCAGCAGCACGGTGAGGGGCAGGGGAGAGGACAGTGCCCCCTGGTGCTGGCCTTTCTGTGCGCCCGGCACACACAGAGCCCTGACCTGGGAGAGAGAGAGCCCCTTGCCCGCCTCAGTATCCCATTCCCTCCTGGACCGGCAGGTGGTTAAGTCTGAGGACAGAAGAGGGACTGAGTGGGACTTGGTGCAGGGGGTCTCAGCGACCACCCCTCTGAGTCTTCAGAGCTCAGGGATTTGGGTGTCTCTGGTCTCAGGCCCAGCCCTAGTCCCACACATGGGCGCATGTGGGTCTCTTCCCACTGTGCTCCTCTTTATGCACCCTTAGCTCCAGGTACAGAAAGCATATGGACAGCCCCAGTTACACACACACACTCACAAACACACACACACACACACCCTTCCTCACTTACCCAGCTCCCAGTGACACCACCTGCAGTAACACACTCTTCCCGACATACGTGGTGTGTACACACACAGAGTCTCACACGGCCAGACATACAGTGTGCCACGGGAACACAGGCACACACTGCTGTGCATGCACACGTGACTCCGTGCAGATCCCAGGAGCAGTGTGCATCAGCACATGAGTGAAGTCCCACGTGCACACGCAGGCATCCTCTCCTGGCTTTGAAGCTGACCCGCTGCCCAGCAGTGGCAGGTACATGCTGAGCAACGGGCCCTGGCATTCAAGTGGCCGCTGTGACCGCGCTGACCGTTGGGAGAAGATGCACGAGATCAGCTCCAGCCCACCACTCCATTATCTTTTGTAAGAATCACATGGTAGCCGAAACGGGTTTGGCTCAGTGGATAGAGTGTCGGTCTGCGGACTGAAAGGTCCCAGGTTCGATTCTGGTCAAGGGCACGTACCTTGGTTGCGGGCACGTCACCAGTGGGGGGCGTGCAGGAGGCGGCTGATCGATATTTCTCTCTCATCTATGTTTCTAGCTCTCTATCCCTCTCCCTTCTCCTCTGTAAAAAAATCAATACAATATATTCTTTAAAAAAAGAATCACATGATAAACCTTAAGCGCGGATGGGCTGCCCCCAGGAGGGCTGCACCTGGGCAGCAGTGACTCATTTGGGCAGCTGTTTTCCCCATGGGGTGCCCCTGTTCCCCTAGCTTCTCGGGCTCCCCAATCCTGGCTCAAGCCCATTTCCTGCCCCATCACTTGTCCCCCTCCTTCCCTGTCACTCAGGGCTGTGAGCTGCGGCTGGCACTCGGGCGTGTCTCTTAGCCTGGCTCCTCCCTTTCTCTCCTGGCCATGGCTCTGGCCACCGGGTATAGAGGGTGAGGCCCATGGTTAATTCAGGAGGGCTTCCCGGAGGAAGAGGCCAAGGAGATGCCACTTGTTTCCAGAAAAATGCTAAACCTCTGTGTGTCCGGCTGCTAATGGATCCGCCTCCTTGCGCCCGGCCTGGCTCTGGTGACTTCCTTTTTCTTCTCCCTGGTCATCGAGACAAGGAGTCTGGTCAACACTGAAAATCACAAAGGGGTCCTAGCTGGTGTGGCTCCGTGGATAGAGCGTCAGCCTGCAGACTGAAGGGTCCCGGGTTCGATTCCAATCAAACACACATGCCCAGGTTGCTGGTCAGTCCCCAGTGTGGGGCGTACAGGAGGCAGCTGGTCAATGATTCTCATCATTGATGTTTCTATCTCTTTCTCCCTCTCCCTTCCTATCTGAAATCAATAAAAATATATGTACTTAAAAAACACACACAAAAAAAGAAAGAAAATCACAATTGTGGTGGTATGGAGACAGTGAGAGGAGACGGTCAGAACCCGCTAAGGACATACACTAAGGACTTTGCATCACTTCTCAGAGCTTCCGTCCCTCAGTTTGAAAAAAGCTAAGGGATGGGACCAGGCAATTTTAAGTTCCTTCCCAGCTCTGACATTTTGGCTTTTTGTATTTCTGAGATTCCTCTAAAATCTGCTCTGTGAGAAGTGGCCCTTATTGCTAATCTGTCTCCCCTGCTCTGCCCAGATCATGAGGGAGGTGAACTGACATGGTCTGGGGACGGGTGGGCAGTGGGTGCCACTGGTGAAGGAGCTGGAGGCTGAGCCTGGGCGTCTGCAGGTTTGAGTTTGGGGCCTGGCGGGCCATGTACGTCTGGGACCTTTCCAGCGGCCTCTGTTCTCTTTGTTTTGGCTCCTGAATTATTGCTATCATGTAAGAAGTAAAAGGTGGGGAGGGAGGGGAGAAGGAAGGAAAAGGAGGGAAGGAAGAAAGAAATGGAGGGAAGAAGGGAAGGAAGGAAGGAAGGAGAAAAGGAAGGGAAGGAAGAAGGGAAGGAAGGAAGGAAGGAAGGAAGGAAGGAAGGAAGGAAGGAAAGAAGGAATGGGAGGAAAAAGTGAAGAAAGGAAAAGGAGGGATGGAAGGAAGAAGGGAAGAAGGAAGGAAGGGAGGAAGGGAGGAAGGAAGGAAGGAAGGAAAATAAGGGGTGGAAGGAGGAAGAGAAAGGAGAGGAGAGGAAAAGGAAGTGAAACAAAAAGAAGAGTTCACCTGGATCCAGGAAGCAGCCACCTACACAGTGAAGTCGCCGTGTGCACAGGGAGGGGATGGCAGAGGTGTCCCTGGTTGGCACAGATCATTCCAGTGAGAGCCGGTGAGCGGGGCCGCTCTGGGTGCTCCTGAGCCCCTCCCAGCAGAGGCCCCCAGAGCCGGGCTGAGTGGCCCCGGCAGGGGTCGGGGTCCCACTCCTCGCCTCGGGCCTCCTGCCCTGCTTTGCTGCTCCTTCCGAAAACAACTGAAACCACAAATTGGCTTGTGGTCGGTGCGTATCAGTCACTGCTACTCAGCTTGGCTTCCCAGGATGACTAAGGGAATGAAAGCCCCTCCTGATGGCCCCCAAATTTTCAGCACAGACCGAGGCAGCTTGGACAGTGGCTTCTTTGGAAGCTTTTGCTGGAGGCCTAGCTCCCGGTGGCAGGGCTGCTGACGCTGTGTTAGCGCATGTCTGTGGGCCCAGGGGTCGTGGGGTCATTAAGGTGGGGGCAACGTTATTCTAGGGCTGCTTCACCCAACAGCTTGGAGTGGAGAGGGGCTGAGGATAAGGGCCTCTGGGTCCCCCAAATCTGTCTCCTTTCAATCTGCCTCTTCAAGCTCCAATTCTCAAAAGAGCCAGGAGCTGAGCTGGTGCTGAGAGCGGGACAGGGCACAGGGGGTCTCATGCACAAAGCCTGGCCCAGTGGGTACCCAGAGGGCTGGATGACCTGGAGACAGTCCCCTCCCCTCTCTGGGCCAAGTTCCCACGTGGCCTTTCAGGCACGGGGGGGGGGTGCAGATGGGAGAAGCCAGGCGGTGAGTGACAGTGCCCCGTCCCTCAACTCCCACCCCCAGGCCAGTGTCACCCGGAGTCTGACAGGGTCTACCGCTCCATCCTCCTCAGAGTTAGGAAGAGAGAACTTGGGTGATCCTGAGTTTGGGGTGCAGGTGGAGTAGATAAGAGAGGCTTCCTTTTTTCTTCTTTAAAATTTTATTTTATTTTATTTTTTATTGATTGAGAGAGCAAGAGAGAACAACTTGTCCCACTTGCTTGTGCATTCATTGGTTGATTCTGGTATGCAGGGACTGGGATCGAACCGGCAACCTTGGTGTATCAGGACGGCGCTCTAACCAATTGATCCATCGGCCAGGCCTCTCTCTCTTCCTTTTGGGTATTGAATCGCTCTGGGCTCCTTTTCCAGCCTCCTCCTTCCTGTGCATCAGTGGTAGCCAGTGAAGGGAGAGGGTCCCATCCCCTCGTCTCAATGTTATGTAAAGTGGGGAAAAGGCATCCTTTAGAAAAAATTGACATTTTAATTGATTTTTAACATTTCAAAGGGAGGCCCCCTGTCCCCCTCCCCATACAGTCCTACTACTCCCCCTGCCCCCCCCTTCCGGGTCCCATCCATCCCAGAGAGAACGCTGGAAGTGCCTGAGCACCCTCTCTCGTCCTCCACTCCCTCTGGGCTGAGCAAACGCCCCCTCTGGGGCAGGAGGGCGGGTTCCACCCGGCTGTTTTCCCTTTCGCTGGCTCTGTCACTAAGCCTCAGTTTCCCTCCCGGAGACGAAAGGCAGGGAATCG